>BLKR01015042.1:0-122304 GCA_011170035.1 Teleogryllus occipitalis
GTGTGTTTTGCAGTGTTGTGTTGCGGGTTGCACACGCGCCTACTCGTTTCTTTATATCGTAATCTGCGAAAATATAAATATTTCAATCTGATACACGACTGTCCTCCATTTCTTCTGCAGCAATAGCGAGCTTGGACCCGGTCTACAAGCTTCCTTTTGACGACTGAATTTTTGATTTGAGTTTTACCGAACACACGCCTGCGTAGTCTCTCTTCTGAATCGGCCAGACCGCTCTACGCGTCGCCGAAGTAGTTCATCGTACGAAGCAGTAAAATGGGTTTTAGGGTTTTTTTGTGGCGATGGTTTTGTATAAACTGCACCAAATCGTCATCCCTCCTAATGATTCCTCCTTAGCGTACTATTTATAGAGGGAATAATAACGACATTAACTATTGTGCTTCCACCACAACAGACAGTTCAGACACATCAGACAGTTTACGGAACGACGTAAATATTGCTGTCATTTTCGCACCCAAGCACTTTAAGGACGCCTTGTTGAGGGAAACAGAAGAAGTGCGACAACATTGATTAGATGGCGCGCAGGTGCAGCAGCCTAGATCATATTTGATTTGATTTAGTAGCCTTGTGCCAGCACTTTTCTGCTAGTGAGCGTGAATCCTCGAGCGGAGATGTGCGCTGCAGACGAGCGCTAACCGCCACACTCCCTCCTTCCCCAGCCACTCCCCCGCCTCCCACCCCCGCCCATATTCCCCAACCACTCGCTCTCCCGGCCCGCAGTGTACATCATCTTTCCGAGTAGCGAGATTTTCAATTTTCCGGCAACTGAGGAAGAAAGTTTGTTGGCGTATTAAGTGCGCACGCGGCGGTGGTAGCAACAGCAGCAGCAACGCTCGGCGAGGCACGCCGCAACGGCGATGGTGGCGGTGGCGGCGGCGGCGGCAACGGCGGTGGCAGCGGCGACGGCGTAGTGGCTGCGCGGTGAACCAGACTAACGCCACTGCAAAGCGATGGAGGCAGAGGAGGTGGCGCAGACGGAAGGGTCAAAGGACGCGGAAGGAGGAAGCGGGAGACGAAGGAGGCGGGAGGGGGTGGAAGTGGTGATGGAGGATCCGGTAGAGAAGGTGGACGTGAGGCGGAGAAAGCAGAGGAGAATATGGAGCCGTTGGAAGAAGAAGGGGCGGTAGGTGGCGGCAAAGACAGAAGAGATGAAACTAAGGGTGTGGAAAGGAATACGAAAACAGTGTCGGTAGAGGCAAGAAGGAACGAGGACGGGGCAGACGTGATGGAAGCCAACGAGGCGCCAGCGGACGGGATGAGGATGAGAACGAGGACAAGAGTAGTAAATAAAAATAGGCGGTGGCGGTGGAGGAGTTGGTATGTGATGCAAGATGCCCCGGCAGAAGAGGTGATGGTGGAGGTTACGTGGGCGAGAGAAGCTAGGCAGGAGACGGAAGTCGCGCATGGGGCCAAGGGAAACGGAGAGTCCCGAACCGGTAAGCGTTGGGTAGACGATGTGGCGCTGTCTAAGATGAAGGCAGAGCCGGTGAACGGCCGGAGGAGACGGTGACGCCGGAGACGCGCGGTGGCGTACGCTGCTGAAAAGTGGGCGGGGACGGCGCGAGAATAGAAGGCTGCTCCGGCATATGTATATACGACAGGGGTGAACTCGGGAAAGGCTGAAAGCGTGAGGGTTTGAAGGCGAGAGGTATTGAAAGCGGAAGGGCTCTAGGTGGAGGTGCTGAAGGCTAAAGGGGCTGGAGGCGGGAAAGGTTAAAAGCGTGAGAGGGTGAATGCGGGAGGGACTGAAACCGTGAAGGACTGAAGGTGGGAGGGACTGAAGACGAGAGGGACTGAAGGCGGGAGGGGCTGAAGGATAGAGAGACTGAAGGCGAGAGGGGCTGAAGGCAGGAAGGGCTGAAGGCGAGAGGAGCTGAAGACGGGGAGGGCTGAAGGCATGAGGGGCTCAAGGCGGCGAGGGCTGAAGGCATGAGGGGCTAAAGTTGGAAGGAGCTGAAGGCGAGTTGAGCTGAAGGCGGGAAGGGCTCTGGCGGGAAGGGCTCTAGCGGGAAGGGTTGATGGCGGGGAGGGGGGGCTGAAGGCGGAAGGGGCTGATGGCGGGAGGGTCCGAAGGCTGGAGGGTTTAAAGGCAGGAGAGGCTGAAGCAAGAGGGGCTGAAGATGGGAAGGACTGAAGGTGGGAGGGGCCGAAGGCGAGATGTATTGAAAGCGGAAGGGCTTAAGATGGAGGTGCTGAAAGCGAGAGGGGCTAGACGTGGGAAAGGTTAAAAGCGTGAGAGGGTGACTGCGGGTGGGTCTTGACATCGTGAAGATCTGAAAGCGGGAGGAGCTGAAGGAGGAAGGGGCTGAAAACGAGAGGAGCTGAAGGTGGGAGGGGCTGAAGGCGGGAGGGGCGCTAGGCAGGAAGAGCTGAAGGTAGGAGGAGCAGAGTTGTGAGGGGCTGAAGGCTGGAAGGGGGTGGGCTGGGGGCGCAGCGGCGCGTCGGCGCTGAGCCAAGCAGCGTGGCCTCGCCCCGCCGACGTCAAACTGCCGCGTTGCGGATGGTGGACATGAGAGGAGAGGGTGCATGGGAGGACACGGGCACTCACGGCATGTGATTGTTTCATATCGAGTCAGAACAACCTAACAGAGTTCTTTATCCGTTTCCAAGTTCCGGGATACAATTTCAAAAAATATTATTCTGAAATGAAGGAATAATATTCGTATTTATATGACACTTCAGCAATATTGTTATGATTTGGGGAATCTCCTAGTGGTGTGGAAAAGTTCAGATACTTTTTGTGTTGGCAGAAGAAAACGAGTGATGCTCAGGTCGGAAATTATAGGAAATCAATTTATAGATCTTTTCGTTGTTTTCTTCCTATTCTTGTGTCGCCAACTCGCAACTCGCAATGATCGATCAGGTCAGAAGTTTAAAAAAACAAAAGGATTATCTTTTTCTTGCAACAGTAAAAAAATAATTTAAGCTTTAGCTTCTCTAAATGTTTGTCAAAAAACTTCTCCACGACTATTACTTCCGTCTATACGGCTTTCTGTCTCGGTAGCACAGAAGCTACGGAGCACGTCAAGAATAACAGAAGGAAAAGAGCAGGTCGAAATTAAGTTGGAGTTGGTGAAATGGGTTGTAATGAGGTAGGGTCGGCCGTTCCGCGAGCAGTTTGCATTTGCAACATAGCGTGGAACACGAGGGTCCTCATGAAACCCTGCTTCAATCCCGCTTAGTCCACCACAAATTCCACATGCAGTGACCGGGATTTCAACCGAGATCCCCACAGATAAAAGCGAGGGCCCTCGTCGCGGGATTAGATGAAAAGAGAAGCGATGACGAACCGCGGGGAGACAACGATAGTGAGAAAGACGATAGCACACGATGTAACGTTAGAGAACGAGATAGGATGTATGGGTAAAAACGATCATAGTTCAGCCGGTTATTCTTTTGAAGGTCTTGAATCATATGCTAAACATTTTCCATACAGTTAATAAGTGTGGCAATTGTTATAAAATTTTACCAGGAGAAACTACGGAGGGATTTCCCTGCATCACCCTTATACAATTTATTTCGAATTGATATGATTTTGCTCTTACATTTAATGATTTTTGGATAAATGTCAAAGGGAACAGTAAGACGGTAGAGTACCGCTTTGCTATTCTAAGAGAGGGGTAAGAAATGGTTAAATGTTTAGACTGTAGAAAAAAAGCAAGATTTGTATAGAAACGTGTGTAGAGTCTGCCTACGATGTAGGGATATGCTGAATAGAAAACGCTTTTAAATAGTTCATAACTTTCCGGAAAAAGCGAATTTCTATCATGTTAGTACATAAATAATTTATAACCCTGTTGAAAAACGTTTTGTAAAAATGATACTCTTGGTATAACTAATTAGGGATACAAAATATTATTAGTAAACGCAATTATAACAACGATAATATATTTTGGATCATAAATAAAAACTCCAGGGCTTGAATACGTAAATAAAAAACCACAAGCTTTAAATAGTACAAACGTTCAGATATATGTAATATACTACGGCTATATACACAAGATACCTTTGGATCGTAGGAATTGATAATTAGCTCTGTATGAAATGCCCGTGATTTATTTTTATATTATTAAAAGATTAAAACATTATTAAAGGACTGTCTATTGGGTATATAAAGGGAAAACAATATTAGTAAAGTATTGTTTGAAAAATCTGAATGGTTTCTAAAATTGAATATTGATTAAAAGATTGGAGCGTATCCCAAATAGGTTGAGCGCGTCTGAAGCAGAGGGTGAGACGTGCGAGCGGGACAGGGAAGCATGAGGCAGTGGGTTCGGGTTTGTTAGCGAGTGTATTTGCAAAACTTTGCTCTGTGAATTTCTACAATTTGATTCATAAATTCCTACACAAATAAAACGTTCCTTCAGACTTAACAGAATGTAATTCACATATCATGTACGTCGAGGGCCGGAGCCTATCCGCCAACTGGGAAATGCGCCAAGGAAGCTTGTCAACTTGGCCCTAAAAGTATTTTGGCAGGCATAAAACTGTGTTGAAAAGTTGCTTTGTGTATTAATATACGTAATGTATATGTGTTAATCACATAGACCGAAGGCCCGAACCTTCCCGAAAATTTGGAAAATTTGGAAATTTGGAACCTTCCCGAAAATTTTCGAGCGAAGTCAGTCAGCTCCAAAATACTGTTAACAAAATACTACGAAACGAAATCTACTACTACAAAATTCTAGAAATTCATATAACAAAAAATTGTAGAAAATCATATATCCCTATTTTTCAGTTGTTTTTTTTTTACCAGCTACGATTGGTAAAGAGTGGCGGCGAGCCGTCGGGGTTGGGACAGAGCAGATTCTGGTAAGTTAGCGGGGTTCGTGAGAATCGGTGTCCAGGCCACGCGGGAAAGCGATAAGCGCGGGTTGGGGCGGGGCGGGGCGGGGCGGGGCGGGGCGAGATGAGGTGGAGGAGTCTAGCAAACAGGGCGCTCGCCGCCTCGGGGTGCGTGCTCGACGGGCGCCGAGACCAACAATCGATTTGCAGCGTGACCGTGCGATAATTAACCCGCACAATGTGTGAGGCTGCGAGGTCGCGAGGCGAGGTTAGGTGAGGTAAGGTGCCGCTTGCCCGAGCCGTGCACAACTCGCGTGCACCATACGGAATACAGCTGGCGAAGGCGGCGGTCAAGGACGGAGAGGGCGCAGGGGTTGAGTGTCGGATTTACCAACGGGACTAGGCTCGAGGCGAGGATGATGATTATTATTATTATTATTATTATTATTATTATTATTATTATTATTATTATTATTATTATTATTATTATTATTATTATTAAGAGAGTAAGTGTTATGCCGCGTTTATGATGAATACAGTGCCGTGACGAATGCGTGCTGATGACATGCTGATGGTTGCGTTTGTGACGAATAAAGCTTCGTTTCTCGATCAAGAAACGCACTACAGACAATCGCTTTGAAGATAACGGTTGAGATAAGTGATGTATATCGAGGAATATCTTGTATGTTAATGATATCGAGGAAACCGAGAAACCGAATATCTTGTTTGTTAATGATATCGAGGAATATCTTGTACCCATGTTAAGAATTTCGATGTAGGCAATATTTTTGATTTTATATGGCAGAGGGAAATGTACTCGTGAATAATAATAATAATAATAATAATAATAATAATAATAATAATAATAATAATAATAATAATCCTCGCCTACTATAATAATAATAAACATAAAAGTATAACTACAAGTAATTTACAGGTCCACACTAATTCCTTTGCTCAGTCTTCTTGATTAAGTGAACTCAAAACTCCTTATAATTTTTGTATATTATTTTTAAAATTCGAAATATTATTATAGTGAAGTGTATCATAATGATTCCTCCGAGAATTTATGGTATGTTAAAGGGGAGAAATACATGCCTGGAATGGAAGCATTTATAACGCTACGTAAAAGTGGAAGGAAACGCAATGACATGCAATATAGCTCTTCCCTAACTGCTAAGTAGTAAAATTCAACACACAGTATTATTGCCTTTCTAGGGACTAATTGGCGTTAATAACTTCTTACAAACGTTTTGCATAACAATGCTGGAAATAAACTTGAAAATACTGGTACCAAAATGAGGAAACACGAAATTTTATGGGGAACTTACCTAATTTACAAATGAAAATATTCGAGGAAAATGAAATGATATTTGTAAATACACATTTACGACACTCAATGAACGTAAACCCAGCGTCCGAAGTTTCATAAGGAAGCTTCTGGATCCACCCAAGTTTCTCCAAGAAAGAAAAAACGGGCACAAAAACTAAGGAAGTCCATTAAACTCTTCTTTAATGTACCGAAAACACCGAAAGAAATCTGTGTTAGCACATCAATCTTCTTGAGGATGCTCCGTGTGAAAATATCATGACGTGGCACGCGAGGATAGATTTAGAGCGAGGAATGCCCTTTATTACTCTTAATAACTACCATCAAAATTGGAGTCCGACTCTCGCTGAAAATAAAAGGTTAACATTTACGTAAGAAAGGAAAAAGCTTGCTTTTATCTATACAAGGTGAATATTCCATGAATGTGAAAAAAAAGACATGAACACGTACTTTGGTCTTCGTAATGTACGTTCATGTGGGAAAGCTAGTGTTGGTCGTTAACATTAACAGAGTTATTACCAACACTTCATTTCTCCCCGCTCGAACATAATCATCATTAACGTCCATATTTGGGATTTCAGAGCAACTTGGAGGCGGAGCGCAAGCGAAACGCCGGCCCGTGGGGGGAGAGACAAAGAAAAGGTGAAGAAAGAGTCACCGCAGTAGTCCAGTCGGCTTCCGCGCAGTTTAAAACCTTATATGAGAACACTCGTGCAGCCATTGTTGACATCTGGCGCATGAGCCGGGAATGGGAATATGGTGGCAAGCAGTGTCCATTTTATTGTAGTAGTGCACACGTGGCTATAACAGTTCACCACGATGGCGCTTCGCCGTCCCCGTCACCACCTCCACCCCTGCTCCGTCTCACCCCCTCCGCCTCATCCCCTCTGCCGCCCCATCGCTGGCGACCCCGGTGGCGTCGCCATTCTGTGCCGCAGTACGCCGGGCACCTCGGCCACGTGCTCCACCCCGCTCTGCACTGTTCTACCATGCCCGGCCTGCTTTGCCCAGCTTCCCCCACGTCGCTCCTCTTCTCCTCCCACTACTCCACGCAGGCTCAGCCCCGATTCTCTCACAGCGGGGATGCCAAACGTCATCCTTTCCAAACTGCGATTGCCCATCCCGTATTGCTGCCTATCTTCCGCCAATCCTTCCCATTTTGATATTTTTCTTGTTTCGTTTTCCTTGCATTTATATGTTTTTGCAAAATCACTTTTATCTATTCACTCCCAGTGATACCTGTATCATAACCTTGATTTCCCTTTGATCTTCGGTCTCCGAGCGACTCACATTGTCTTTAACTTGTCTGTTGACCTTGATCTCGACCTGATACTAGCTTTTATTTTACTCCATTCTCGCTCTCACTCGGTTGCTTTTGCTTCTGTTTCCTGCTGTCTGCATTCCGTCGTTCCCCACTTTCACCCCACTTTACGTCAGTTTCCTTATTATCGTTTTAGTCCTTGTTTAGTGACTCATCATGCTTATCTTCCGTCTCTGCATTCTCTCCCCTGTTCTCATTCACCTCTGTTGTTATCGTGATCTCACGTCTCCCAACTTAATCTCCTTCTGGCACTATCGCTTCTCTCCTTTAGAATCTGTTCTGTCTCGTCGCCTCTTCCTTTTTATTCTTCTCCCAGCCCCTTTCCACCGCTGTGTGCACCCTACACATTCCTCTACGCCCGTGCCGTGCTCTTTGCCACAGCATACGTGGCTAATCCCGCCTCCTCGCCTGCCTCAATCCGGCGCCCCGGCCACGGTATCTTAATGAAATTTGTTTGGACCTCGTCGTGTTCCAGCCGGGAATGCCTGCGGCGAAGTGCGTAATAGCACGTAACACAGAAGTAACACCCGCAACGGAGCCCACCGCTGCGACTACAATAGGTGCGCTCTACCGCCGCCACAAACCGCCCTTAATCGGAGGTTATGTCTTCAGCTGCGCAGGCGCCCGTGCCGGCGGCATTGCGCTACGATGACACTCTTTACAAGCTCCTTTTGTTCGGAATACTACAGGTGAAACGCCGTCGACGTCGGATATTAAATGAAATTATATGTCACTATAGTAATCCATCACACCCCAAAAAAAAAAAGTCAACGGATCAGGGTGGAACAGGGTGTCCTTTGACTAGTTGCCTTGGCTGAAGGTCTGTGCGCTATCGAGTTGCCAGTTTGGGGGAGACTGTTTTAAATTTTTATACGTGCTGCCCTTCCACAAAATCCTTTGCAAAATATATGCCTATTGACCACCTGACGTGACGGTCCGTTTTTCCTCCTGTTACACAAACGAAGGTCGTCAGTGCCCTACCAGCGTGTCTTGGACGAGTCGATATCTTACACTTATCAACCAGTTAAGAACTCTCTACATAGAATCTGTGGATAAGGAATATCCTTATGAACTGGATGAATTTATAACTGCTTGATTCGATCTTATGAATATTATGAATAAATAATAACATTGAAACAATTAGGATATGGTACATTAAAAACATATTGGAACGTTAAAACTTTATTTCAAGCAATATTTCTAAAGTTAATAACAAAACTAAACAAACAGCACTGTATGATGTAATGCTGAAAAATAGAGGCAGTGCTAACTGCTAGTGTTACTTCAAATCAGATAACCTATTGTACACATCGTGAAAAATGCAGGTCCAAAAGAATACATTTACGGATACATCGGGAAACTTGCTAATACATATGTAATATATGAATTCATTCATGCAAATACATATGCTCAGGGGGATCGAGTTTTGTGCCTTCAGAGCTCGAATCCGGAAACAAATTTGTTAGTCACTTGTTCCTGTGCGCGAAGCTTGCTCAGCCGTCAGAGAAAGAAGATATATTTTTGCCTCAAATGTTGGCACGCGATACTACAATAAGGGATAAAATTCAATAAATACAAAGAAAAAAATAACTGGAACAGCATATTCCAAATTTATGACCCGCTGTTATTTCGTATAAATTGAACTGAGGAGAGCAAGGAAAACTACGAAAAAATGTCGCGCATTTTCTGTGGTATAAAATCATAAGGTCTTGGCAGAAAAAGCAGAATTTTTATTTACTGTAAATATTAAGTTGTAAAACTATAAGCAAATCATTGAAAATTGTCAACTGAAAATTTTCTCAGGAGTCATTCTCGGAATGATATATCTTCATATCTGGTGAGGCATAGATACTCACTTGGAGATGATCTTGCAATGCTTGAAATTTGGAAGTCTCATTTTTTTGCAGTAAAACTTTTGTTACTGAATATTTCTTTCCATGTTTTCTGATTTACAAAGGAAGATAATGAAAACTACTTCGGAAGTGTAACTTGCAAGTACTAAATGTTTTTTTATAATAACAACGCTTATAATAACAAGTTTATTAGTTGATTATATATTAAAAATATTTTTTGAAACTGTATACCTATTCGCTTAAAAATCAATATTTTCTTTGAATCACGAACACAAAATAGAATAAAATAACACATTGAAGACTGTTCAGAATAGTTGCGCGAAGTCCCGAGGCTGGAGGGGATTAGTAATTTAGAGTGGCTCCGTCGAATGTCGCCAACAGGCAACGGCTCCTCGTCACTTTCACGAAAGCCCTTCCACGTACCCCCTCCCCACCTCTCCTCGTCCGCCGGCCCCTATTCTAATTCATTTTTCGCCGCCGCGGGATTACAGCAATTTCCGTTAGTGCAATTTCCGTATTAGCCGGATTTATTTCCAGCTACCTGTTATTGAATAAGCATAATTTATGGGCGAGGTTATATTCGCAGCATGCATATTTTAAAAGTTGTCGATACTGCGGTGCGCGCATGCTTGCTCGCCTGTCTCGTCAGCGGGGGTTGGCAGGCGCCTGATGCCACGCCACACCCGCGTTCCCGCCCGGCTGCGCGCTCCGCCCTGCCGCGAACGAGGACTGGCGGTCAAAATGACACGACTCAACAAACGCCCGCTACTTCACGCCATTTTATTATTATTATTAACATTATTATTATTAACATTATTATTATTAACATTATTATTATTATCACCATCATCATTACTCATATGCATATAGTAATGAAAAGTGATTTATAAAATAATTTTTTTTCTTGTAGGATTTGTTTAAGTTTTGGAAAGTGTTTCATGACGGTTCTCTATCTCTGTAATAAATTATAAATCAAAACCAGACGTAATATTCCTCTAGGGCTTCAGCAAATATAGGTAGATTCAAAATAAAACATAAATTCTTAACGATATGGCCAGCTCGAGTTTATAAATTGATTAGTTTTTTATGGAAATGGCTTCGATTTTTTTCAGTCTCATGAATGATGGGCAAATCTGTGATTTTTATGGAAATTGTTTCAACAATGTAGGGGTAATTATTCTCCATTTATGTGGGAATCAGTTATTAAATTGGTTTAAAAATTGAACTTGAATAATTTCTACATTCCAAGTATTTAAAGTCAATCCATCATTAAATAATGTTTCTTGTAAGCAAAATCTCGTTATGCTTTTATTCAGACTCCATAGTTGATCTCGGGATCAAAAATGGAAAACGAAAAATCTTACTGCAAATTAAAGAGAGAAAATGAGACCATGTTCATTGATGACGAGCTTGCCATTCGTTTCTGGAGTTTGTAACCCGAGATCATATTCACATTTCTTTTATTTGCACTTTTAAAAATTACTATTTTCATACGAAAGTTCTTGTTCTTTATTCTCAACACATATCACAGGTGTTTAATGGGAACGAACTCGGAAAACTAACTAGTATGAAAGTCGTTTCGTCCAGGCATCAGCAGCTTGTTTCAAGTTTAAACTCGTAAAATTGGATAACAGCGTTCTCTTGTTTGGTTAAAGGTAATAGTACGAAGCAATTTTGAGGGACAACACATCATTCCTGGCAAATCATACATATTCCAGAGTCCCTCTCGCAAACACAAAATATATCACATGCTAGGGGAAGAGTTAATGAAGAATATTTAGGAACGGGGTACAAAATTCATATTCTAGTAAATGTCAGCTGGGGTGTAAAGTAATTAACGTCTGTGAAACGAACTAGTCAGAGGGTAAATAAAACATGTTTCGCCGTTAATGTTAGCTATAAACACGTAAAAGTAATAAAGATCTTTTCAACTTTTTATGCTCATGTTTACCCATTGTAACTTTAGGGAATAGTAAATTGTTTATATTAACATGGATCACATACATTTTTAAGATTCATATAACTATGATACATAAAATTTACTGAATTTCATTCGTAATTCATTTCATCAATGTTCTTTACGTTTCGACGTACAATTTGGGAAACCAACATTCTTCAGTACTCATGCATCAGTAACGTGTGAAAATCACGGATACATTGCTCACAATAATTTCCTCTAATATGGAATAATGAGCACAGTAGAATACTTTAGATTAGTACACATATATTTTAAGGAAGTGCCTTATGCTGTGTGCTCAGCGGTTTTCCAGTGGTTCGAACCCTTTTCTTGAAATCATTTCCATTAGGAAAAGGCAGACATACGTAAAAAGGCAAGAACAAGTAACAGAACGTTCTTCGATTGCGTCGTTAACGTTACTAGGCCAGAAAGCACATTTCAGCAACTTCCTCCGATGCTGTTCCCTCTGAACCGGTCGCGGGAGCTATTATACGCTGCTTCTTCGACGGACGGATGGCGGGAACGTCGGAACAGGCAGGAACGTCAGACGACAACAGAGAGGTCTACTGCATAGCTTGAGGGCGACGCGGCCACAGTGGGATTCAGGACAGCAGGGATGGAGACAGCAGAAACGATGTAGTCGCCAGAGAGAAAACGCGGGGGGAGGGGGGATCGAGAATGAATCGGGATTGGAGACGAGCGGAGAGGTGGAGTTGGAGTTGGAGTCCGAAGTGGCGAAGTGGATTGACGGGCAGCGAGACCGGAAGTGAAAACGGTGAAATGGTGATGGAGAGGGGGTCCGATTCAGAAGTACAATGCAGACGGGAGAAGAAACGGAATGGCCGGACGAAACGAAAATGGAAGTGAGGGGGAGGTCGAACGCGATGCGAATTCGCCGATAAGCTGGAGATGGAGGAAGGGGTGAAGGAAGGGGACTGAAGGATGTGGGGTTGGAAGAAGGGCGATGGCGTTGGGGTGGTGGCGAGGGAGGTAGAGAAGGCAGGGGGAAGAGGCAGTGGAGGGGCGGGGTTCGAAGCAGAGGCGGCGACGACGGCGCAGGCGGGCGTGCAAGCTATGGAGGGAAGCAGGCGGGTAAGCCGCAGGGCTGGAGGCGGGGAGACAGCCTGGCCGCGCCTGCTCCCACGCTCTGGTAGCTCGCATTCAATAACTTCCGACAGAATAAATATCGCCTTCGAGCCCAGCCGTATTACTCACGGCAAAGAGGGGAAGGAGGTCGGAGGCTGTTGCCGATGCCGCCGCCTGTGCATTCGCCCTCATCCCCGCCCCCGCCCCTCCCCCTCCGTCCACGTCGTTTCCTGCCGCCCCCCCGGCCGGCGCTTGGACCGCCCCCACGCAGCCACCGCGCCGTTTCTGCGGTTTAAGCTGCCTTTGGTTGCTACGCTAAGCCGGCGCCACCCTAGATGAGGCCTTTACTGGTGCCGGTGGTAGAGAGAAATATGTTCAGCTTTACAATTCCGTAGAATGACCGCATTATAGTGGTTTACAACTACTAAAAAATAACTATGCAGGAAATATCACAAATTAATTTAGTCATAATGGAAAAAAGTCATTATATTCTTGTCACTCATTTCGACAGTGGTATGTATTATTAATATTCAAATACAGGTCATAACTATGCGAAAAATAAAAATGAATAGTTAAAATCCATTTCGGATTAAAATAACTATTTTACTGTGTGATATACTAACGAATGAACCAATAAATATTAATTTAATAGACCAACCCCATTGGGTGTATATTGGTAATCATAACACTGAATACACACGTTCTACGGGAAATCACTGATACACATGGAAGCAGATGGCCAGACGTGATTGGATGGTTTTGTTTTTAATTGCTAGATTTCAAATAAAATATTTTTCCCAGTACATTTCGACGCCGAAGAAGTGCATTTACTACCAAAAAAAGTATTGATTATTCTGCTAGATACATCATCAGTTCACAAAAATAGGAGTCATTTCTAAAAAAAAGTCATTTTGCAGAGAGCGGTTTTAATCTAAGCGGAGTCTTTTACTTCAAGGCCATTGGCAGAGTGTTTCTCAAGACACCGTTAACCAACTTCAAGAAAAAGTTATTACTAAAAATGTACTATTTCCTAAACATATTTTTCACTCTAATTTAAATAAAACATTTTGAAATTTATCACTATTCTTGTGTACAAACAACATTTGTTTGTGTTCCTGGTCGTTAGCTGCACATCGTCATCCGTCATGACAAGCCATAACGGTCCCGCCCTGGCCGCTAGTGACCCTCTGTTGGTCCGAGAAGGCGTAGGCTCGATTTACTTAGGGGTATGCCAGATAGATTAACTTGTAGGGGGCCGATTCCAAAAACGCACTTTTTTCGGAGCGGATGTCCCCCTTTCCCGCGCGCTCATCTTCACTTAAATCATTTTGGCGTATGGAATCGAAATGTATCGTCACATTAGCCTTTCAAGCGCCGCTCGGGGCACAATAAGAGCAATAAAATATGAAATATTGACGGCTATAAAACATGAAGTCAGGGCGCCCTGCCCACACGAGGCGGCAGACCCTCGCCCCTGCAGCATCTTCCGCCCCACTGCCGCCTCCACGCGAGCCAAGTGACCCGCGCCGCTCCCCTCGCCCTTTCTCCCACCCTTTCCCTCTGCTCTTCACCCACCGCCTTTCTGCCGAACCTCTTCACTTTCCGTCCACGGCGCGTGGCCCTCCTCCTCATCCACTGCCTTGCCTCCCGCCAGTCCTCTTCACCCGCCATCCGCCGCCCTTCCTCTCGTTCCCATCCCTTCCCTCTTCACTCACCGCCCTTCCTTCCGCCCCTCCCATGTATTCTTCAACCATTGCCCTTCCTCTCGCCCCTCCTTTTCAGTCTGCATCCACCAACCACCCTCTCGCCCCTTTCATGCACTCTTCACTCAGCACCATTCCTCTCGCCACTACCATGCTCTCTTCCCCACTGCCCTTCCTTCCACCCCTCTCCCTCACATTTCATCCACCACCCTTTCTTCCACCCCTCTCCGTCACATTTCATCCACCTCTCTTCCTCCCACTACTCCCCTTCACTCTTCATCCGTCCCTCACTCTCCCTCCCTGAACCCTCTGCTCTTCATCCACAGCTCTTTCTAATGCCTCATCCCAACCAACTTTCATTCATTGCCCTATCCCCCGTACCGGCTCCGTAGCCTTGACTCTTGACCCTTTCTTCCACCCTGCCCCTCCGCTCTTCACTCACCGCCCTTTCTCGAACCCCGGCCCACCATGTACATTCTCCCACCCATTCTCTCCGTTCCGCTCTTCATCCACTGCCTTCCCTCACGCCCCCGCCCCCGTCCCCGCCCCGCCCCCGCCCACTCCACACAGATCCGCTCGCGCCTCAGCTCATGCCCCATATCCCGCTTCTCCGCTCTTCACCCGTAGCCCATTCTCCAGGCCCTCCCTCCGCTCTTGATCTATTCACCATTCGCTCTTCACCCAGAACCCTGTCTCCATCCCTGCCTTGTCCCTTCTCCTGGCCTGGCACCCCCCACTCATCCGCCCTTTCCATTGCTTTTCGCCCCTGCAGCGTCCCCACCGCCAGACCATCCGTGGACCGCGTTTCCTACCCCTCTGCTGCTGCTGCTCAAATAAGCACGGACACGGGCATATATCCTCCACGTAGTTTCATTTTGGAAATGGAAACAGACGGATGGGTAAGTGGCACTTTTACCTTGACGAGTATAGAAGGGGGATGGGCCAGGTGGCTGCACGTGTGTAGGCGATTGAAGAAGTTTGACGCGTGAAAAGAGCTATAGCTTTTTGAAAATGAAACAGCGGCCGATATTATTGAATGTTCTTCGTGAAAAAATGTATGCATGTTCGAGCGGAGGCTATATTTAGCATGTGATAATGCCGGACGCTTTCGTCGTGTGTATTGAACGGTCAGCATTGGGAATATTCCGTTCGCTTGCGACTCTGTCATGCACCCATTACTTGATACATTCTCCAAAATATCTGCAGTATATTTCTATATTTCAAACAAATGCCAAAAGCGCCATTTTTCAGTCTTTCTTACGTTTTTAGCAACATCGGCGTCTAAAAGTATACGACCTAGTAGGCTAGTATTTCACATATGAAATGTAGATCATTTTGTATATAGACATAATGTTTGAATTTCAGACAAACTGAATGGCTAGAAATTCTTGAAAACATTATGCAATGAAATATAACAGCTTTTTGCAATTTTTATTTTACTTTATTTCTATTATTATTTTGGTTTACGATGGAGTTAGTTTCCCCATCATTTTACACTACGTTACAATAATTAATTGCCGAATTTTTCTGCAACTTTTTTTTGTAGTTTTCCACACCAAAGCTTGGACACAAAGGTCGAAAAGAACGTTTCCAGTCGATTTTATGCGAACGGCTGGCGCCGGTTCGCATTCCGGGCTCATCAGAATCTAGCTCCTGCAGCATTCTATCCAGGCGAGATTCCGGAATCCGATTCGATCGCGGGAGCGTCCGCCATCTAACACCTAAGCCTCGCATACGGTCTTCGCATTCAAAGTCGTTGGAGCCGGGAACTCTTTGCTATCAGCTCGCGAGCGCACAAAGCGCCGCGCAGCGCCTCTCAGAAGCTCCGCTCCGCGAGGGGCCCCGCCCCCTCGGGCCTCCCCCGCCCCCTTGCCGCTTGCCTTCTCCGCGCCCCTCGCCACCTGCCACAGCCCACGGCATCTCTACCCGCCCCAGCGCTACTGCCACTTTCCTTGCCGCCATCACCATCACAGTCGCCGTCCACCACCGTATCCGCCGCTGCCTCCGTCACCGCTACCGCCATCACCACCTCTTGCCATCCGAGGCCGCCCCTTCTCACACCTTGCCTCCTGCCCGTCCTTGCCCCAGCACCTCTACCGCTCCTGCTTCTGCCACCACCGCCGCATTCGCCGCCGCCGCCGTCGCCACCACCACTACCGCTACCGCTATTACAGCCGCCACTGCCATTTCCACCGTATGCGCCACAGCCGCCGCCATCATCGCCGCTATCACCGCTACTGCAGCCGCCACTGCCGCCGCCGCCGCCGCCGAATCCGCCACTGCCACCGCTACCGCCGCCGACATTGCCGCCGTTACCAACACGTCACTGCCACCATCCCCCGAACTGCCGCCATCACCATTGCTATTCCAATCATTCCTTGCCGTCGCCTCCATATTCACAGTAGGTACTGTCGAAACGGTCGTCACTGTCGCCGTCGCTACTACCGCCGTCAAATTCATCACCGCCACCATCGCTCCAGTCATCGACAACGTCGTTGCCTCCATCACTTTTACCGCAGCATCGGCCCCAATCGTCACCTCTTCGATCACCGCCTCTGCACCTGCCACCATCGCTGCCCCCGCCACAATTGTCGCCTCCACCACCGGCGCCCCCCCCACCGGCGCCACCCCCGCCGCCTGCGGAGCGGGATACCGTCGAGAAGCCTCTCGCCGCGAGAAACCCGGAAATCCTACAGCACGCTCGAGCGGGACTCTGGGGAGAATGGAGAAAAAGAGAGGTTCTGGATGAAACCGGCGATGGAAAAGAGAATTGGAGAGACGGATTTACCATTAGCTTCGCGTCCGCAGAGAGCGTGAACAGGTCAAGGGGCGGTAGGAAAGGCACTATGTATTGCAGGGGCATTCGTGACAAAACGAAGTTTTCCTTGATACTATAAAGGAATCCACTTCATATGCGGATGTTTATATTGTCATGTCAAGTAATGTGTCTTGATCGAAAAGATCCACCTTAGTAAAATTAATACGAAGATGGTATTTATATTGTACTAGGTGACCCGGCGAACTCTGTTCCGCCTTAACAGCCGGTCCCATCTTTTTCTCGCGTCGCACTCACTGTGAGAAACTGTACTATCCTTGTTGCACTGCGTACGTGCAAAAACGTGCGTTCTCACACAGGAACGCTGTCGAACGGGATTAACAGTATCCTATGTCCGTCTCCTGGCTCTAAGCTTCCTGCTCACCAATTTTCAGCCAAATCGGTGCAGCCGTTCTTGAGTTATAAATAGTGTAACTAACACGACTTTCTTTTATATATATACTAGCTGACCCGGCGAACTCTGTTCCGCCTTAACAGCCGGTCCCATCTTTTTCTCGCGTCGCACTCACTGTGAGAAACTGTACTATCCTTGTTGCACTGCGTACGTGCAAAAACGTGCGTTCTCACACAGGAACGCTGTCGAACGGGATAAACAGTATCCTATGACCGTCTCCTGGCTCTAAGCTTCCTGCTCACCAATTTTCAGCCAAATCGGTACAGCCGTTCTTGAGTTATAAATAGTGTAACTAACACGACTTTCTTTTATATATATAGATTTTGATGGTATTTATATTGTAACTAGTTTTGACCGTTTATAATAGTTCAAAAACAACTGTATTGATGTATCCCTCTACAGTGTTGATGAGGAAAAAGCGAAATAAGTCGATGTCAACAAACAAAAAGAGAAACGCTCTCGCAAATATGAAGAAAGAGTAAATAAGAAATTGAAATGAGAAAAACAATAGTTCTAAGAAAACACAAGTTTGAGTTTGCAGGAACAGCATAAGAGGAAGCGTCAAGGACGAAAGGGGGTGAAGTCAAAAGCAAGACAAATATTGAATGATTGATTAATTATTTCATGTTTCTGAACACGTCAACTGCTATGGTGGTTAGTCACGTAAGTGTAATGTGTTTTTATCACGGGAGGTGGCGGTGTTTCCCCGCTGTATAGCGATATTCGGACCCGACCTACAAGTCGGCTTGCGGGTGGGTTCCCCATCCAGGTATCTCTCATCTGCTGGCACCGCCCCAGTCGGTAAAAGCTTTAAGCACCCTACTAGTCTCCCGACATGTGTGGTAGTGTAACGCACGTAAGAGTGTATGTAAGTAAGGGGTGAAGGTAAGACAAGGAAGAGGAAGGAAATATCGCGCGCGTTGTTTTCGACGGAGAAACCACGGAAAACTACTCACTAGAGCAGTCGGCCGCTAGAATTCTCCAGACTGGAGGTTTATTTCCACCTAGCTATCTAGGTAGGTCGAAAGCCCTACCATCGTTGGAACTTGGAAAATAGGACCTTCCTGTCAGAGCAGTGCAGTGACATCAGATGATGCCCTGAGCTACCTTAGCCTGTTCAAGTCAACAATCCAAACTTTATTCCAGGCAGAGTGAGAAAACGAGTATATTACATGGCCACGGAGCTGAGCTTCCAATGCGAGAGAAATGTGTGGAGAGGGTGTGCTCGTAAGCATGAGGGGGTCCCTGTAGTTCAGCGGAACGAGATAAGGGGCCCTTAGGCATAAGGCACAGTGTTATGCAAGGTAGCTCTTCGGAGATCTATAGCTCTGAAGGAGAAATCACTTTAACGATTGACGTCACAAGAAGTTGCGATTCCGAGAACTGAGAAGATGGCAGGAGAGATGCGGAGAGGACTACCCTTCGTATTCCCAGAAATTTGGCATTGAATAAACGTTGAGTTGTGTTTACATCAACTGTATTTTATTTACACGATTAAATTGAATTTTGTTTTCAATGTTATGCAAGGATTAGCATTTCCTTTTGGTTCCTTAATTTGAAATTCGGCAATCATTGCCAAGGGCAGAGTAAGTAGATTTTCATGCTGATAATCCATATCTTGGCGATGGCGGCTGTACATCTTTTATTAAAGAATCAATTAACAGTTTGTGTCGCCAATTATCCATCACGCACATCCAAAGCAAATTTGGCAATGTGAGAAGTGCGGTTAGACCGGCATGACGAAAATCGCTATGGGAAGCGGGAGATCCGCTATATTTTAAGAACCTAGCGTATTGAAATAAATATAGCTTATATATGAGGGCTGTGTATAGAATACAACTCACAGTTCATTGGCTCAGAAAATAACGTGGAAAAAGTGTCATTTTTCTTCACAGTAATTGGAAGACTCGGAAGATTTGGTAGGCGTTCGTTCCTTTTTCATTTTCATCGCTTTTTTCAGATGGGGGTTATTTTTTTGTTACACACGTATTTGTGAGATTTCATGGTACTTTAATGAGAATAACTTATCATATCGTTGGAATTCGCGTTACATTGAGCTGTTTCAAGGAATAGGGATAATTATTTTCAAACTAAATGAACCAAACTGGATTTGAACAGAACAATGTATAAATGTCTGAATTCAATGGTTTATGTTTCATTGTCAAACTAAGAACGGATGTAGTTGGGGGGGGGATGCAACCCATTTCGCCCAGCATCTGTAAACATCTGTCTATACATCTGTAAACTTCCGAAAGGGTACCGTTGACAGCTAGACCTATACATGCATGAGCTTCCAATAGCCTTTCCAATAGTCAGCTGTCATTCTGTCGTTCACTTGGTTATTGAATATTGAGGCTAGGGGAAAAAATGCGAAGTCAGATAATGCTTGAAGTTCTGAAACGTACTTATTTACTAATTATTTTTAAACTTCATTTTTGAGTGAAAGTTAAAAGCTGCGCGTATTGATTTAAATGTGTCACGTGGTTACTATTATTTCTTGCTGACATATACAGAAATAAGACATGTTATCGTACACAATACTTTTTTTTACTGTTTCATTACTTTAGTGTTGGTAATTTGATTGAGACACACTTTTTAGTGATTGACTGGATATTGTTCGTAACAAAATGATCAAATAATGAACTCAATCATAGAAATATCACAGAAAAATTGTTTTCAATATCGGTAAAATGAACATTTTCATAATGAACAGAATTTGCAGAAAGAATAAAATATGATAATTTCACTTTCATTACTCATCACATAGTTTCACAATTTTTACCTTCAAAATTCTTAAATAAAAACAAACTCTTCCGTTGTTGGTAATAAATGAAATAAACTATATCAAAAGCGCGTTAATGAAAGGTTTTATTATTGCCAATTCTTATTACTAATTTGTTTTAGTTGGTTTATGCAGTTTATCAGCATGTTTCTCCACATTTTTACAGTTGGAATATTCTATTCTATCTAGTTCAACGATAAAGCTGTGAAGAAATTACGATTATAACTGAGCCACAGAAAGAATAACACAGATAGAAAGATGAGAGAAAAGCGATCTTATAAATTATCTTTTACGTTTTCTTCTGCGTTAGCAAATACACCTCACACACAAAAATTATATTCCATCCTTTTCTCTTAGAACTTCATTTCGACATTTTCAGCTCTCGCCCATTCGTTATTCCTGATAGCAACTTTCTTGAAGTCGTTAGGCTCAGGCGGATCTGACCGTAAATGCGCCATTTCCTTTGACGATGGGCGTGGGGCGGCGCGGGGGGGGGGCTTTGGGGAGAGAGGAGCTGCTAGAGACTCATTAGTGGCCGCAGCGGTCCATATAGGTCTCCAGGATGGTGCTTATGGTCGACGGTGTATTGAAGAAGTGACAAAAATAAGAAGAAAGTTTTGTGCAAGAACGAGACGAGAAAGTTCACTTCCGTCGTGATGTCACTGGAGACCTCTGCGCGAGGCTTCTTAGTCGCAGTGCCGCTGCCGCCGCGACGGGGCGAAATGACATCAACAGCGCGCCTACAATTCTTTGTTATTATTTTTGACAAGTTATCGGGGCTCCATGAGCAAGAAATAAGAATGTGCAGTGTAATAATAAGTATATGATAGTGCTTTTTATTATTATTCTTTCATCATGTTTCTTTTATTTGGAACAATCAATAATTAACTACATTTTTAAATATTCTTTTAATTTTAATCAAAACATATTCTCACAATGTTTCGAGTTCGAATATAAATCCATCATTAGATATTTTACGGAAAAAAATATTTTTGTTTCCCAAACTGTCGCAATAATTCCTTCTGCTTTCTACTTCGTTTTGAAACCTCTGTTTTGGTGTTCTACTTCGAGTATCTCAGAGATTGAAATGATCCTGCATCCATGTAAATTTTTCTGTCTGAAATTTTACGAACTCCTTTAAAAAGGAATGATAACGAGCGTCGCCTCACATAAAATAAAAAAAAACCAGCCTCCGATCGCGACTTGGGGTGTGAAATAAGCGTTGAACCCAACCGGGCGTCGCCTGCAGTTAGGCGTCCGCGAACGCTCCAGACGACATCGGAAGCGGCACAGGCGGCGGCACGAGCAACGGGTTTGGGGGAGCTGGGTGGAGGAGGTACGGGGCGGGCCGAAGCGGGGCGGGGGTCCCTCGGCGCCGCGCCGACGAGATTGAATGGAGACCCGCCCCCGCCCCCGCCCCCGCCGGCCCCATCCGCCGGCGCCACCGTCGCGTCTCTGATGCCGGCCGCGACGCGAAGCTCCACGCCGCCTGCTGAAGTTCGCCCGCCCTGTGGATTAGTCCGCGAAGCATAATCTTTCGAAAAGAGACGGAGATAAGAAGCGGAGAATACATTTGTTTGTGTCTTTCTTGCTTATGCGGAGGCAAGATTCATGTGTTTTTTTTCTTTTTTACCCGTCTGTGCAAACACGTTTGAGCTGCGCAACTTGTGTAATTGTTCGTCTCCATCTAGATCGCAAAGTATTTGTTTAAAATGAGGGAAAATATAATTAGTTCGTATACACACTGGCGTCCGTAGGCTGGACGATTTGAATTTCTAATTGCGAAAATAATTTTAACGTACCAAGAATTTGTGGGTTGCATACTTTTGTGTATTGCTGATGTAATGTGTATGATATGTGACTAGTCTTTACTTCCAATTTCGGTATTATACCAGTTACAGGATAGCAGAAATTCCTTGATTTCATCACGACAAAGATAAAGGCAGGCCCTATTTATTCGCCGCCAGTGAAAGTTTCAGAGCATGTTTATTGTAATAAAGCTTTTAAAGGCATTTGCACCGCTGCGCTAATAAAACTTCAGGTCACAATATTGTAGAAATATCCTTCAAAAGCAGCTGGATTTTTGTTTCTTTATCGAACGACAAATATGTTTGTCTTCGGTAGTCTTCTACAGAAGACTTTCTGATATTGGAATGTACTTAAACAAGTTAACAATTGATTGATTACACATATATGATTATAGGTAATATGTCCTGTTTGTGGTTACAATACAATTGTACCAACTTCTATTACTTCCTGTTATTACTGATGTTCTCTGAAGCATTTTTAGCAGTTTCTACTTATTATTAAAATATCATGTATTTCATTCTTCAGAATTATTGTTCTCGAGTTGTTCTAGAATTAAACAACTTCAGATTATACTGTAAATAATGAAATCAGATTGAATGATTAAAACCTTGTTATTAAATTGATCGGTCACTCGGAATAAAAATATTCAAAAAACTTATTGTTAACTTCGAAATTTTGTAGCAAGTAAATTAATTGATAATATAATAAACTAATATAAATTCGACAACGGTTCAAAATCAGCAACAATCAGAAGACCACAAAATTAAGTAATTCATAAATCAATCTATCTGACTCATTTAAGCGTAACTACGTAATCGGTCTATTTACGTATCAGATACATTCCACAACTTGCCGAGCCATGCACCGAGATTAGATTTAGAGCACAATATATTACGTTGCTTTTGTTTATTCCGTTTCGATTAAAACTGTTAAAAAAACAAAAGAAAAAATTGACGAATTGATCAATACCTACCTCTTTACTGAATAGATCATTCATGCGTTAACCGTGCAACCGGCCTATTTATGTAGTATCGGACACATTTCACAACTCGCCGGAGCATTCCACGAGATTAGATTTAGAGCATAATATATTATGTTGTTTTTGTTTATTCCGTGGCGGCGAGGCGCCTCTCGCATCCACCCTCCATGAAGCATGGGCTCGAGCGGGAACTGCCATGGCAGGCAGGCAGGCAGGCGCCTCGACTGGCAAGCGACGCAACGGCAGCGAAAGTCCAACGGCGCCGCACCCAACCACAATGCCACTTCTGGCGGCGCGCGCGAAAAAATTGCGCTTATTCAAATGGAAGCCGTTAAAACTTTTTTGCGGTATCAAGGTTTCACATGCGACGCACTCGTGAAAAACGCACAATGGCGACGCGTAGGTGAAAAATGAAAATACCGCACGGATCCTCTGCTTTTTGTGTGTTTTGACCTACAAACCAATCTCCTCCTCCTCCTTCCTCTCCTCTTCTGTGAGAGAACTAATGTTGGGTTTGGCGAGAGAATGGCTAAGGATGTCCGTGAATGAAGCACCTGTGTTTCGTGCGACTATGGTTTCCGTTTAAAGCGCGTCCTGCGAGGGAAAGTGAGAACTTGAAAGGTATTGTCAGTGGTTTTGAAGTACACTCAAAAGCCGCGGTCCTTCACTACCAACAAAAGGTAAAACGCACAGAATGGGGATTTTTAAATTTCACTGCACAATGCAGTGAGAGAGTCTCTGGAAAATAAATTACGGACATAGAACTTTCCCTTATGAACCTGTCTGGAAATATTTCAAAATTTGCGTTCCAAACTCGAATTTGTCTTTGGTAATCGAAAATATATTTTCTTAAAATGCAAAATGAAAACAATTAAGCCGAAAACTTGTAACCTAAGACGTTTCGTTTCAAATTAATTTTAAAATTTGCATTTTTCTTTCTTTTCTTCTTTCTTGGATTTTACTTGAATTGCTATATTTTGAGAAGGTGAAAAACATTTTTTTCTTTATTTCTGATGTGATATGCTGTCTGCAACTTAATTCTTTCCTCACCGTATTGCACGAATTTTTCACTTCCAGACGTCCTTTATCGCGCCTGTAAAAGTATTATTTCTCCAAAGTAATGAATGAAATGCAGATAAAAATGAGAAACAAACGAGGAAGAAGTCGGTTCACTATTTATCATTAAAAATAAAATTGCTTTCCCTCGGAATTCCTTATTATTTCTTAACTTTCTTCCTCTCTTATTTCAGTACGTATTTAGTTTTCTAAGATTCGTTTCAAATAAACCTCAATTCATTTTATATTTCAGAGTTTCAACCCGTCCTCAAAAAAATCTTCCTCCCCCTCAAAAAAATATAGATAAACGTATACGCTGAATTGCTAGGACTTGCTACCCTTTTCTTCTCAACAAACGCCTCAGCCTTCAATGCAATTAATACTTCTAGTGGGAAAGAGTTTGTTAGATCTTTTGCCACAGAAACAAATTATACAGCACACTCAGTGAGAAATACTATTATTTCGAGGTACACCACTTAAGTTCAAGCGTTTGATTCAACGATGGCCTCCCACAGAAATTGGACCTTTCCCCGCATTTACTTATCCGTAGAACCATCAACTCTCAGAGATATATCTACCAATAGCTTTAGAGCTTTCAACCCTCCATCCGACTTTATGGTATTCTCCTTTCTTTGAGAACGGACCCCTTTAATTTCGATGAAAGATAAGTCCCGCCGATTTCCGCAAATCACAATGACGACTTCAACGCCGTCGCAGATGAAATAATTCTCAAGGCTTTCCGAAAAGGGACGCACCGAGGGCCAGCCGGAGCAAAACAACATTTTCCAAGCGTCCGCGAGAGAGGCGCTCCCGCGTTTTCGCTCGCAGCCAAGTCAACATCGGTCGCTCATCTGTCGCTGTGCGCGCCCGGGCGGGTTATCATTTTACCTTCATCGCGTCCCCTCAAAGGCGTTCCCACCCTCCGACTCCTCCACCCTCACTCCCACCCTCAACCCCCTCCCGCCGCCACCACCCGCCCTCAAAGCCCGCCGCGCCAGCCGCCGCCGCCGCCGCCGCCGCCACAGCCGCCACCGTTGCCGCCGCCCGCAGCCCGCCATTGATGAAATTAATTGGAAGGAATCCCCTGCGCATTCATTACGGCGTGCACATTCGCTTCCCTTATCTGCGAGCGAGGGCGCGGCTGACGCGCGACGCGGCGCGAGCGCGATGGGGGGAGGAGGGGCGGTGGGAGGGGGGGGGATGTGGAGAGTTTGATGGGCGGGTGACGCGGGACTCAAGAGGAAGGACGGGATGAGAGCGGCGGAGAGGCAGGCGGCTCGGCGCTCAGGACTTGACGAGCGGGAGAGGGAGATGCAACCGATGTATTGGAGGTATCCAGAGTACGCGATGTCGAGGGGTTGAAAACGAAAGAGAATGATGGGTTGGGAAAGGTGGGACGGCGTGGGTACACGCAAGTTCATTGTGGAGGATGGCAGGATGAAGTGTTGCCGGAATTACCAAAGCGAATGATTGAACTGAAGCCCGATATTGAATAAACTATTCATACTGCTCTGGTCCCTTTCATGTACGTTTGTACCATGCACCTGCCACCGTTAGATTCAAAGGACTTCTCGAGAACGTTTGCAAGGGCGTACAATAATGAAATTTACGAAACAATTTTAATGAAGGGAACGGATTAACACTTTATACGAATTTATCGCGAATTTATTCAAAGACGTGTTAATGTTAATAATAAAATAAAAAAGGAAATCAACATGCTGATGAACAAGATAAAATTATTAGAAAATTTCAAGAATAAAGGTATATTTCATTTAATTTTTATTTCTAATATTTATTTCTCGTAATATATGATCAATCCGAGACGTCATAGAATATCATATAGTACACATGAAGTTCTTAAAATACAACACGAATTGGTAGATTAAATGGCGAGGATTATAAATAGAAACCGGGATTTTAAGAAGTGAATACTTCTTATAATTCAGAAAATATTTAGGGAAATTTAACAAAATATGGTTGTTTGTAGTTGATAGTTGATGTATTTCAGGAATGGACGAACCAAATCATTAGTTAAAAAGTCGAAAATGCAAAAATAATGGTTTACGAATATTTAATGGGAGTGTAATAGAGTTCGTAAATCAGTGTTAGTATTTTGGTACTGTTAAGCAAGATAAACTTTTTACACACATATATTAACTATTTGGGCACTCGTCCGAAAGTTATTTGAAGGGATGTAGACACCAACTACGCCATTTGGTTGACATAGAACCTAGAGGAAGGGTGAGTGTTAATTAGAAAAGGCAGTAATTTTTATCCGGAACTAAAGCAGATTGAGTAGAATGCTCAGTATTTGAGAAGAATCAGTTAATCTTCTGTAGTAGAATGTTACAAACATTCGGCCTCAGTGAATAAAACTTCACCAAAAACTTCATTTAATTAAATAGATAAACGTCGGTTTACACATTTATTTTATAGAAAAATAGATAAACTATCACCAGAAATAATTAAAGGTTCTCATAATTTTTGTGAGACATTAATATGGAAATAATTTTACATTGTAAATGAATTGTGATTGTTATATGTGTGATATAAAAAAAATCGTTTAATTGTTAGCGCAAATTTTCCACATTTTTAACATATAATTACAAGCAACTTTTAAATCATTTTTAGTTCACAAAGATCCGATCCTAATTATAAAAATGGTGAGAGTGATATAAGAAGTAGACGTAAGTGCGTAGTGAAGGAATTAGGTCGCTCAAAGCACGATCGCGGTAGACTCAAAGAGACGAGTGCGATGAAGGAACGAGGCTGGAACTGCTGATGACAAGGCGAGAGCGATGGAAGAATAAGTGTGATGAGAGGACTGTCGCGGCAGCTCTGCCGCGTGGGAGGGCGGGAGGGAAATATAACGAGTCCAGAGCAGCGAGGGGAGAAGATTAGGGCAGCGAAGGAGGCGAGGAAAATGAGAGGTGAAGGAAGCCGAGGCCGTAAGAGCGATGAGCTCGGCCGAAGGCACGGGGATTATGGAAACGGGGAAGTCTGTTAAAGTAATGAGGACTGTGGAAGCAGTGAGATCTCTGCAAGTGGTAACGGCTGTACGAGTCTTAAAGTTGGCACACATTGAACGATGTGAAGGCGAGAGGTAGTCCCTCTGCGAATGAAGCCAGGATTTCAGAATGGTACCGGAGGGGGGGGGGGCAGCCGGTGGTATGCGCAGAGAACGAAGAAGGTGGGGATTTCGCAGGAGTAATGATGAGAACGAGTGTGTCGAAAAGTGTTGGAAAATGACGAAAACAGATTTTGTCTGGAAATGCGAACACAGAGAACTGCAAGATTTGAACCCAATGCGCAAAGAAGAAAAAAAATGTCGACCATGTACAGAGAACGAAGACATTTCACAGGAGTAATGATGAAAACTGGTACGTCATACAGCCAAGAAACATGGAAGGCATTGAAAAGTGAGTTGCACGGCAGCGGGATATTGCCGGCAAAAAGACCAGTTATTTTAGAACGGTGCAGGAAACAGAAAAAAAGAAGTCGTACAGAGTACGAAGGTGAGGCTTTCGCACAGTAATGAAGAAAACGAAATGGTTCGCCAGAGCGAAAGAGCGCGGAGTGCGTCGGAAAGGGAATTCTATGGCGGGGCAACGCGAGCGCGGAGAAACGGCTCCAGCCGCGCGGGGACGCTGAAGAAGACGAAAGCCGCCGCACGGCGCGATATTCGCTTGCATCGCGACGCATATGCCACTCCTCTCCCCCGTGGCGAAGGAAGGCAGCGAGTGAGAATTCATTCCAAGCGCGTTAACTACTGCGAGCTCGTTAGACCCTTAAGTGTAGTACATACTATCTCCATAGAGATAACCATGTTCCTTCCCGGCTAAAACTGAGATCTGGCAACGACCTACTAGTCGGGTTGCAGGTTTTTTTTAAGTGTAACCTTCTGAAAGTGTAACTGCCAACGGGGCACCGTCCCAGCCGGGACAAGCTGTAACAGAGCTCCCGGATAGGTCCCCGACTTGTGTGGTAACATAGAGTACGTGCGCGTGTACGTAAGGGGAGGCGAGGGAACAAGGCTGAAAAATGCAAAAATTTCGCTCGCTCCATGGCCGGTTCGTTAGGGTACAGCGCCGACATTCGCGTGGTATTGATAAGAGAAACCACGGAAATCTACCGATAAGAGCAGCCGGCGGCTAGATTTCTCCTCCCGACAGTGGTTGAATTCGACCTAGCTATATAGCAGGTGTGGAAAAATCCGCCACTGTCAAGACTCCACCTCTTCCGTCGCCCGATCAACACGCTGCAGAGGAAACGATGTTATCACTGGGCTATCGCAGCGGGAGCGTCGAAAAGGGAATTCTATGGCGGGCACCGCCACTGCGGAGAATCGGCTCTGGGGTGCGTTGTATTCACTTGCGCCGCGTTGACGCAGCGACGAAAGCCACGGCCCGGCGTCGCGGCGCCGGGTCTGGGCTCGCACCGCGACGCAAAGGACGGCTCCCCCATCCCCCTCCCCACCCCCACCCCCTGCTAAGGCAGCCTCCGGTGACCCGCTCCCGCAGGCAGCGTCAAAGCCACGACTATCGCCAACTCCAACGCGTTTGCCGCACACGAGGATCCTCGCTCCCGCAGTCGCGTCAATGCCACGTCCGCTGTCGCAGCTTCGTGCGCTTACAGCAACAATACGTCAGCAGCGCTGCTGATCAAGACGCCGTCTACTCCACGGTGTGTCGCGAGCACTGCTGTCTTCTTGGTTTTACCCTTCGACGCGTCCTGTCTTCAAAGAGGGGGCGAACCCTGGTGTGTCGGTGGGATAGCCCGCCTTCCACCTCAGGGACAGTTCTCATCTCCGTCGATCTATGGGCAATGTGTGGTGGGTAGAGTGGGGTGGCAGCAGATTTTCTCGGGGTTCCCCTGTTTCCCCGGTTTCTCGTTCTATCACTGCCCCGTCATTTATTTCATTGCTTCATAACTTTCTCCCCATAAATGTCATTCATCCATTTCCTGGAATGGCCATGAAGCGTACAAACCTCAATCGTAATAAAGAATATGCATTACTTTTAAATACTGTCAACCACATGGCCAATACTTTTAGTGACGTAGGTATTGGAGAGGTATATCGAGTAACATTACAGAAAAAAACATTACGTGTGTCTATTATTGGTCGAGAAACTGGCAGTTTAATGCATTGAAGGCATGGCATTACGATCTGCTGGGCTACGCAAATGTCAATTCCCAACTTATTTTAATGCAACAACTTATATTTTGTGGATAACATTCCGAGCATTCATTCCCGATATAGGAATAATAGGAAGAAGTAGAAATCTACTTCTTCCTATATCTTTATCAAGTGTCTTCATCACCACGTACTACACGGCAAAGCTAAACACCCCTCTTCACGCATCGACACGCCCCCTCACTGTCTCCGTCATGTGCGCCGCCATAACCTCCCCTCCGTCCCCTCCCACGCGCATCGAGAGACCTCTCAGGGAGGCGGGGCGCAGCGGCGGGGCGGCGGGGAAGGGCGGGGCGGGGCGGAGAGGCGCGGCGACGCGCTCGAATTCAACCGTTCCAGGTTGAGCTAATTGGATAAACGCTTTCTGCGGGCTGTAATTACGTCTACCGTGAAGAGCTGATTGAGTGCTCCTCGACGCGGTTTATGCCGCCGCCCTAGTGCCGCGTCATCGCCCCTCCCCCCTACCACCCCCACCCCCGCCCCTCTCGCTGCAGCGGCGGAGTGACTTGCGGTCGCAACGCGGCAACTAGGCTTCGCGAGGTGCTTCGCGTCGTGCGCGCCTCTGTAAAATCAGCGGCCCTCATATTCCTCTATAAAAATTTATTACAAGACAGTAATCTTCACGGTAGACGTAATTACGTCTCTCTTACTTCCATGAAGACACCAGTGGGAGACACATTTCATATTTTACAAACTTTAATTTAATCTTAAAAAGCAATATATAAAAACATTCTATTTGAAGAATGTATTCGATGTGCAATAGGGCACAAGGGAAAAAAACTTTCAGATTATCCAAATAGTTGCTGAAGTATACCCTATTGAGATAGAGAGCAGTGACAAGACATAAGAAAGAATGGCTGAAACGAAATAGAAGTGGGACGGATTTCAAGATTACTCTCGGAAGATAAGCAGAAAAAGTGCAAATTTATTTTTATTGAAAGTGCAAAATACTTACTAGCTTTTTTTATTATTTCTTTCTTATAAAATGGATTCCCCCTTTCCCGAATCGAAATCAATAGCAGAATATACATCTCGAAATTATGGGTCGGGTGCCCTTTAACTTGCCGAACTGTTCATTGTGGGTCGATGTAAACATTCGATTGCACTCGGGATATTTCATTCCTGTTTAAATAAATACTTTCGTCTTTCACATCTCTATTGATGTTCACGTCGTCGTCATCAGTGTTTTTGATACAGGCGCCGCTAGCATAGCCAACATTGGAAGGGATGCCATACAACAATCGTACTCTGTATGCGCAGTAATAAGAAGTCTATCGTGCAAGTATTACATATAGAAGCGGAAATACATAGAGAATGATGTATAAATCATGTATACTGTAATGTATATCTTAACATGTTTTTTGTAAGGGAAAATCTTTATCGGTTCATTTTGTAAACAACAAGTTTTGTATCTAATAAAATTAAAAATATGTAGTATCGATATCTCATAAAATTGGGATTCATAAAGTTTTCTAAGTTGCAATATTTAGTAGTTATATTCTTGCGAAAATAATGATAAAATAGATAAATCATAGCTGATAGTCAAAGTTCATAAAATAAGAGTATATCTACGGGTAAAACGTTTTAGAGGAAGTAATTTACTACACATAGCAACAAAATTTATCTACATTCTCGGTATGAGGACCCGATAATACGTCTTTTTCTGACAAATAATCGTCATATTCACCTGCAGCATTGCAATACTTTCTCTTTACTATTGTATTATGCGAGGAAATAAAACAAAATATGCATGGCGTCCAGAAAATACGGCATTCGGTGATTTCTGAACGGTACTTGAAACGACACTAAATTGATAAGACATTGCATCGTCGACATACTGACTTCACGTTCGACACAATGAAATGAAGGACAGCCGTAAATGCAGATTTATTAGTCGTCATCGACGGATAAAAATGTGTGGACTTACAGGAACGAGAGGTCGTGAGTGGTAAGCTGTCATGAAAGCAATACGTTGTAATAAATTTAACCTTTTATTTATTCCATGAAAAACTCGTACGTTAATAGTATAGAGGCATAATATTTGGGATATTACAAACAATTCTCACTCATTGCGAATTATTTAAACTTTGTTTATTTATTTAACGTCAAATGATTCCAAAACTGTATTAAAAATCAAAATACATTTATACAAGCTGTAAACTATTTTCCACTCATAATAGATATAAATCAAATTATTATTACATCAAATGTATTGACGAATATATTTTATGCGATATATTTGCTATTAGTTATTTTGCTTTGCATGTACACATCCCCACTTTCTCAAATTCCGTGCTTTATGTTCCGTGTTTATATGATTCAGTCAGTCATGTCTAATTTCTGCCCTCCGAATGGACCCAAGCGAAAAATAAATTGAATGTCTGTGTGCTCGAATCATATAATGGGCTGTTTCTTTTCGACGGTTGCATTGTCATTGATGTGGTTTATGATGAATGAGGGGATGGATGAGGGAATGATGTTTATTGGGTAAACGATTGTGAAATGACAGGCAAAGGAATGGGGTGACAGAACGGAGGACACGCCTAGAATCCGTTGGTCCACCACGAATCCCACATGAATTAATTGGGATTGTGGCTCCAGGGGTGGACATTGGACTGTCAAAACACTGTGTTACCGTTACAGTTTGTTTTCAGTATAAAGGATGCCACTGAAAAACCTTGCAAAAATAAATTAATAGCATTCAAATTTCTCCCTTGTAGCTCATAGATAACAATTAACTCGATGACGGGGTTCAGTAGAACAATGGTGCTATCCCACATAGTTCTGAGATAATGAGGGTTTTACCTGAACTTCCCTCATATAACTCGATACATTTTTAAACTTTAAAACGCAGTAAGTCTATACTATGTTTGAATAACATATTAAACTAAAAAAATAATTCCTGACGTTTTGTATAATGTTAATAACTCAATTTTACAAAAAATGTGGGATAGCCCGTTGTTCTACTGAGCACTATTTCAAAGAGAGAAATTCAAATTCTCACGACTACTAAGGCAAAAACCATTGACGAACATATAGCAAGTTGTCTTAGACCTTCCATGAAACGACTAGTATTTCAAGAGAAATCGCAATTTGGAAGCTTGTTAATATTGTATCAGGAGCACGATATTTGTTAATCGTGTTATTAAACACGTTAATCGTGTTTATGTGGCAAAGATCCTGACATTCTTACGCACCCTAACCAATTTAGTTCATATCGTCTCACAGCCGACGCTAACAACCTTAGTGCAGTAACTAAAAATATTCAGTGAAATTCCGTCCTTTGGCATGTATACAAAACCGAAACGTCCCTTGAGTTCTGCTTGATTTACCATCACGCCAGAGTCCAAGTGACGCGGTATCCGTCGCACCGGCTAGGGGTGGTGGATGTGGGAGGGAGACGAAGCAGGGGCGACAAACGGACAAACGCCGGAAAAAGCGCGGGGGGCGGGGCGCACGTGGGCCAGCTTGCGTGCGAGCGAGCGGCCGCGTGGGTGGATGAGTGGGCGGGGACGTGGGTGTGTCCTCGGGCGCGAGTGCGGCCGAGCCGCTTACGACAGGGGTGGTGAGCGCGCCTGCAGCCCCGCCCCCGCCTCCGCCCCCGCCTCCGCCCCTGCGCCCGCGCCCCCGCACTCGCCAGTCGCTTTACGGGGTTTACGCGCTAACGAAGTGAATGCATTAAATCGACAACGCGCCCAGGGATTAATTTGAGGGCAGTGCGGTGTAGCGTCCCGTCCCGCCGCGGCAGGAGCAGCGATGGTGGCGGAGTCGGCGGCGGGAGAAGCGATGGAGGCAGCGGCGGCAGGACCGGCAGCAGTAGTGGTGGGGTGGTGGGGGAAGGGTTGGGGGCGAGGGAGGCGTTGACGACGGGGGCGGCGACGGGAGAAGCAACGGGGGTAAAGGCAGTAGCGGCAAGAGCAACAGCAGTAGCAGCTGCAGGAGCGGTGGAGCGGTGTTAAGGGTGTGATGGCGGCAGGGGCGGGGTGGCAGTGCTGAAGGGGTTGCAGCGGAGGCGGGTGCAACGACAGGGGTGGTGGCAGGGGCGGCGGCAGGAGCATCTGCAGGGTCGATGGCAGGGGCGGTGGCAGGGGCGGGGGCAGTGGCAAGGGCAAGGGCGATGTTAAGGGCGTTGGGGCGGCGGTGTCGCCCGCGGGGTCCGAGCGCCGCCACCGAGGGCAGTTGAAGCGGGGCGAGTGAGGGAGGGGGTGGCGGAAGGGGGACGCTGCTAACGCGGTTTTGCATCGGAGAGGAGGCGGCGGAGCGTGGAGCGGCGGAGGAGACGTATGCAGTTGTGGCGGCGGCTCTGCCTGTGGCTGTGACGAAAGCGTGACCGTTGTGGAAACGGACAGTTGTAGAAGCGTCCGTGCAATTCATGAGAAGGGCGAAGGGATAGATGCAGCAACTCGTCTGCAGCAATGACTCGTCTGTTCGCGAAAGGGACAGCAGGCTTTGTTGTCTCAAAGCGAGATGAAGGATGGTTCTAACCGCGGTATCTAAATTAAAACCGAAAGCTTCTGGCAAAAGTAAAACAAGCTACGGTTTTTTTCTTTTGAAATGAACCTGTTGTCTTATTTTCAAAAATAGGTACATGTTTATAAATTTAAAACCAGAAAGGTATATTGCGCATTGCTATTTGTACGTTCCTAGAAATTAAATGATTCTGTGAATTGTGTAATGAGTTATGCTCACTTTTCACGTACATGACCGTTTGTTTTGTTAAAATGCGGGTTGTTACATTATTGCCCCGAACTGAAGAATCACAAGGAATTTAGTTTGCAAACAGTTTGCAAATTGGGGTGAGGAAACTGCAGTTGCAGTGTAAGTGCGAAAAAGGGTCGTAAATAGCTCGAAAAGCCACAGGCCTTGAAGCAGCAAAAAGTGTAGTAAAAAAGTAACACACACTACGTACACTAGTCCAAATGAAAATACTGCACTCTTTCGACCTGTACTCCTTTCTTCTCAATGCATTTGTGAAGTCTTTTCACCATACAGGCCATAGATTGTTCACACATTTCCCTTGATAACGAGCGAACAACTGCTGTTATGTGTTCCTGAAGGTGAGTAATGTTAGTAGGACTTGTAGCATACACGCATTCTTTTACCATTCCCCATAGCCAGAAATCACGTGGAGTCAGATCTGGTGACCGTGCTGGGCAAACCAAAAGTTTGTCCCTTCTATCCATCGTCTATCGCATATTTTTTTCAAGTAACGTCGAACCATTAAGAAACAATGTAGAGATGCACCATCTTCCTGGAAGTTACCTGATGTTAGGATGGGTCTGCAAGATTATCAACAGCAAAATTCTTCAGCAGATTAGGTAAGAATCTCCTGTTACAGTTAGATCCTTAAAAAAATATGGACCATGTACTGCAAACTTCGAAATACTGTACCATACGTTAACATCTGAAGAGGATCGAGTGTGCTCTCTTACTTCATGAGGATTGTTTGTACTCCAAATGATGTAATTGTGTTTACTCGACACTAGCCTGTCAGCTAAGTCGAATTTACTCGCTGTCTCGAGGAGAATTCTAGCGGCCGGTTGCTCTGATCGGTAGTTTTCTGTGGTTACTCCGATCAACACCAGGCGAATGCAAAAGGAGTACCCTAACAAACTGGCCACAGACCGTGCGCTATCTTTCTTACCTCTTCCTCGTCCCATCCTCTCCCTTTACACACACTTACACTAACATACTCTACACTTCTACACATGCCGGGAGACTGGTCGGGAGCTTATAACTGGTTACGGCTGAGGCGGTACCCCACTGGTGGGAGATACCTGGTTGGGGAAATCCCCGCTAGCCGACGGTAGGTCGGCGTCGGATCTCGCCATCCAGGGGGGAAAGAACATCGCCACCTCCCGAGGAAACATCATGCACAACACTTTCGGGACCAATGACCCTAGTAGTTGACGCGGAATCACTAACAATCAATCAATCAACCGATGCTTTCTCCATCCCTCCTCAGCCCACCGCCGGTATTGGAGGAGGCGGGGGTTGTGGCGATGTCGCACACAGCGAGCCGCGCGCGTAGGCGTTGGCTCCGCAGCGCCGCTGCCGCCTGCAAATGATGAATCGATTCCCCGGCGACGCGACGCCCGCCGTTTCGCGTCGCTTCGTTTTGCATCTCGTCCCTCCTCTGTCCCAGCCCTTTTGTTTGCGAAATCCGAAAACGAATCTGCTCATTTGTGGAAAGTGGATCTTCTTTGCGGGCGAAGGAGTCTGCGGGTGCTTTATCTACGCTCATGTAATGTGTGCGCAAGGTATCTGAGTAATTGGAAAATAGAATTAAGGGTGCGTTTTTCCTTTTATAAAAGACATGTAATAGAATTGTTAATAAAATTTTCAAAACTTCTGTATTTATATCTTCTCCTTTTAGTTTTTAATATTATCATTGACTGTCTGTAAACATGTATCCGACAAGAAGTACATCAATTACAATGACGAGTTCTTATTCGGTGTGTTATGATTTGGAAGAGAACATACTTCTGCATTGAGTAACTATGACGGTAAAAGATTCGTAATAATCTTCTATTTTCAGTGTTATATCTAATAACATAGAAAATATTATTGTGGTTTCATACATTCGTTCGGTTTTCCCTCGTTCGTATCTATGAGACATTGGCGGCATTTAGAATTAAAATCTTTCATGTGAATACTTATTCATTATCTTATCCAATTACGGATGCCATTTTTCTCTTTTCCCTCCCTTCACTTGTGTGTACGATTCAAAACAGGGAACATTTAAAATTTCACGACTTCCTACAATATTTGTAAAAACAAAATGGAAGAGGAAATTTAATATTTTGAAAAAATGTTTTTCTTTAGCTTTAGTGAAATATGTATTTGTTTGAAATAATTTTCATGTTTATTAATGATTTGTTTTTTATGATCAAATTCATCCATCCACTTGGCGTATACTTCTCGCAACGTACGACCTTGTCTTTCGGTATTTATATTATCAGCGCACTATTAAATTGACACGTAAAAAAGGACACTTTCGGGTGATGTGAAGAAAAGTGTTCATAAATATGTCTACATTTTCTAGTAAACTTTTCATAAAGATAGTTCACAGGCCAACAAGTATATTAAGTTAAACTGTGTTTCGTCGCCAAATAAACAGCTCCGTTCAGATTAAAACAGTTCTCCTGTGACATGTATCTTCACTATCTGCACTTCTTTTTTCTCTCTCTGTGAGGTGTTTGTGGGGAATGTAGTTATTTCCCACGATTATACCATCAAATAATTGTTCTCAATGTTTTCGCGATAGAGATTCGCGTCTTTCGCGTGGGAGCACGATAAGGGACAAGAACCAAAATCTGGAGCTCAATTGCCGACAAACAAGTTTTTATTACACGGGAACGAATATTTATTTTTATCAACTTTTGCTCGAAATCGTCGTTGCTATATTTATTCATTCTATATCGTGTAGTATAAGAGCGAAGGTAGGGCTTACAGTGCCCAAGAAAACTTGAACAAATTTCACTTCTCCTACATACGTCACATTGAGTCCTTAACTATTTCTTGATGTTAAATAAATACAAATTTAAAAATTAAAAAGTTAAAGATGTGTTACTTGTACGCCGACAATATCTCCGTGAAGCTGCCGTAAATCAACAGAGATCGGTTGGGCCGATTCGTCTCCCGTTGAACGTCCGCGAACATCTTCGTCCTCGGCCGCAAGAAAGCTGAGCCACCGTGCTGCGCCGCACAATGGTTTGAAGTATGTTAGAAAGCGCAATAAATAAATAAATAAAATAATTAGTGACGCGCTATTTTAGCAAGAGTAGATGCGAATCCTAACGCGCCCATTTTAGTATATTAACACGACCGTTTTAGTCTATTACAGTCCATATTACTGCCCGTTTTACCCCATTGCTGCCCGTTTCAGCCCATTACTGCCCGTTTTAGCCCATTACTGCCCGTTTTAGCCCATTACTGCCCGTTTTAGCCCGTTACTGCCCGTTTCAGCCCAGTACTGCCCGTTTTAACCCATTACTGCCTGTTTTAACCCATTACCGCCGTTTTAACCCCTACTGCCCGTTTTAACCCATTACTGCCAGTTTTAGCATATTACTACTCGCTTTAGCCCATTACTGCTCATTTTAGCCCATTACTGCCTGTTTTAGCCCATTTCTGCCTGTTTTAGCCCATTACTGCTCGTTTTAGCCCATTACATTCCGTTTTAGCCCACTGCGCGCCGGGCAGTGGGGCTCCTCCGGTCACGCGGCGAAACAAGGCCAGGCAGCTCGCCGCGGGCGTCGCAAGTGCCGCGCGGGCGATTGCCGCGAATCAGATCAGTGGCCCAGGGAAGCCAGGCAGGCAGGCCGGCGCTCGCGGAGAAACGCGACGCGCCAAACGCCATGAGAGAACCGGTAGGAATGCAGGCAGCCTCCGATGGCACGAAGGTGGAGAGCAGAAGGAGGCGAGTGGGGAATGCGGAGTATGAAAGTAAATGTTGGCGTAATGGCGAATCGGACACGCCAAGCATTTACTAAACGGCGCGCCGGCAACGTTTACACTCATCTTACACCTGTTGGGCGGTCGCTTCGTAGCGTTGGGCGCGTTCTTACGGCTCCTCGCGACTTTCACACGTCACTCGCTCATGGGGACTTCCTCGGGTTAATGATGCCCTTGACTTGTTGCACAGAAGCAGAAAAATAAAAGAAAGTGCAGGTTTAGACGAGTGTGGAATTCTTGCGTATAGGAAAAATAGAAAGGGCAATTTGTGCTCGTAAAACTGTCGGATGCAACTCCCACTCCTGAGATGTCGCGTGTTTGTGATGTTGGCCGAATGGTGTTTTCTGCTTTCCTTGTATGAAGATGTTACTTCTCTGCTCAGAGCCCCTTATGGAAATGGTAAATTCTGGGCTTTGGGATACAAAAATGTACTTCTTTCATTTAACACTAACTTTTTCTTACAGTATCTAAGTATTAAAATAATATTGCAAGAGTCCAGATAATTCTGTACGCTGAGGAACGTTTGGGCGCATTTTTTTAGATTTCGAGTGGTAAGCTGAAACTATACCCAATATTGACAGTTCTATCCAATGCATTAAAATAGAGTAGAACGCTAAGTCATAGTTCTATGCCTTCTAACACAAAGTGCGTATTTTAATAAAATATTTGAAGGTAATAAAGATAATATAGATTAATATTAGTAATTAATCACAAATTAAAACTTGTAGACATCAAATACTCCTAATAGAGATAAACACATACCAGATATTAGTCAACGTTAGTACACTGAAAAATCTAAGATGACAAATTAATTATTAAAGTGTAATACCTGCGTTTAAAAATATTACTAATTAGCATTAGTTTTAAATTATTTTTAAACCTATTATTTAATAGAGAAACAGTCTTGAGAATCTGTTTATTTCAAATAATTCTCTTTTTACACACTTTATTAAATTCCCAATATACATTTCGAATATAAAATGAAATGATCCCAATATTCTTTTTTTTATATTTATTTAATTTGGTCAGTAAGTAAGAGTCAGTAACCAAAGAAATATTAAAAATTGTTATATTATTAAGACTTCCCCGATAATTCTAATATAAAATTTAGTGTTGTGCTGTCACAAGAATAGCTGACAATAGAACAAAAGTAGTAAGAAATACTACGGAACTCGAACTCGGGCTTAAACTTCCAAGTCACTGTCTCCGATGTCAACATAGTATGTTCGACCCGCTGAGAAATGTTTGTTTTCTTTTAAAATGTCCCTAGAATATATATATATATATATATATATATATATATATATATATATATATATATATATATATATTATCAATGAAATTTTCTGTATTACACTTTTTCCTGATTTTTTTCTCTGGACATAGGTGCATCGATAGAAAGTACTGTGTCACGCAGTAACAAGCAGTTCCTATTTTCATTCGATCGCGTGCCCCCCTTTTCTTCTCTCCTCCCCACGCACATACACCTACACAAAAGTTTCAACGAACTATAAGTTCATGTCATTCTCCACGTTCTACGAAGCAGAAACGCGTGGTTTTGACTTCCGCCGACTTTACAAGAAACGAGGCAACGCCGTCTGCCGTAAGACTTACCGTCTTCGAAACTCGATAGCATTACGTACAGCGGGGCGCCCCAGCCCTAAGCGACGGCGGGGGTGGGAGTGGGGGTGGGGGGAGGACGGCGGCGGCGGAGCCCACACTCGCAGACGGAGGGAAGCATATTACGCAGGCAGAGTAGTAAAAGAAGGAACGGCACTTCCCAAGAAGTCCTCTGCCGTCCCGACGAGGAATAAAAGCAGCAAACAGCTCGATCGGAATTGAAAGCGACGAAGGGACGGGTAACGGGAGGAAGGCGATCTTGCGACTTCTGCTGCATCCGTTTGTAGAGTCCAGGCCCTGAAGTCTGCTGAGAAATATGACTATTTCCAGAGCTCATCTGCGTTGCAAAATTCGTGCAGGATTATGATGCGCGGGAGAAGTGTTATCCGCTGTAGAAAAGTTTTTACGTCGCCGTATATCATTTTTCAAATCGATGGCACTGTTCTACGAAAATTAGAAAACAACAAAAAGATAAATCAGTAAAAAGAAACGAGGCTGAAATTTGCTCTTGATAAATAAAACGTTTAGTGTCATTGAGTCTGTCTGAGTGTCATCGTGACGTACAAATTGCCGTGATGTTTACCTTTAAAGATTAAATCATTATGGTGTTTTTCGTATCGTTCACCGGCGACGTATTGTTTGACTGATTGCAAAGAAAGAGAATAATTCAACTGAATGAAGCAAGTGAACAGGAAAAATCATCATTTGACTTTTTATACTATATCGATATCTACCGATTTTGTCAAATATTGGCTTTTTCGAACTATTGCTTTCTCAATCTGCATATACAAGCAGAAAACTTAGAAATATATGTACGAAGTAGAGTCTGTGTGGGCAAAAATTTGCATATTAATTTATTAGATCTGAACTTTAATTCTAGTGTACTGATGTTCTTGGTGCCTTAATCTCTTATAATTTTGTTCTAAACTTCTCTTGTATTCTAAACCCTCAATAGACAATGCGTCGACAGGACAGTTTCAGATTTCAACAGAGTATTAATGTCTGCAATGATGTCTAATCTACACTTCCTTCCCTTATTTGTTAGTTCAGAGGAAATTCTACTCGGGCAATCTTACTAGAGCTGGGAGCTTCCTCCTACGCACCGTTCCATGAATACAGAAGGAAACAACGAAAGAAAAGAGAAGACACAACATGGAAAAGCGAAATTTATTTCCACCGTCCCTGGTTTATTGTGCCGTGACACGTCATTAGCATTTCCTCTATAATAGTGAATAGCGGGGAAAACGGGCTGTCTTTCAGCGTGCCACCGCCAAACCCGGGGGCATTATCGAAGATTTTACGGCGCGCTTCCAATACTCCTGTTCTTCCTGTCCCGAACAGGTTTATGGCGTGAGAAATACTTGACATTACGGGAAGCTCCGTGTTGACGCGTTGCGCCTCGCAGCCTCGCCGGCGAGAATCTCCGCCCGACTCGCGCCGGCTTGCGCATTGACTTTCTCTTATTTGATTATCCTTTACGACTGCCACACTCGGAAGCAGTTTCCATCCTTCCGGCGAAGCGGCGTGGCGTGGCATGGCGTGGCGTGGCACGGCGCGCGGGTAGCATGCAGCTGCGGGGGAGCGTTCGACTCGAAATGCGACGTAGGCTGGCAGGGGAGGCGGCGGTGGCTATCGCGGTGGCAGTGGAGACGTTGGAGGAGACCGGGATGGTGGGGGCGGCAGTGGTTAGAGCGGCGATGGAGGCGGCGGTCGAGACGGATGTAGCGGAGCGGTGGAAGGGGGTGGGTGGGGTACACGGCGGGGGCGGCGTGCGCGGTGGTGGAGGTGGCGGCGGAGGCGGTGGGGGCGGCAGTGAAGGCGTCGGATGAAGCGGGGCAGCGGAGGTGGCTGGCGACGGTGGAGGGGGTGGGGGCTGCTTACGCAACGGGGGTGGCGGTGGAGTGCAAGGGGGCGGCAGTGGCTGCGAAGATGGAGGCGGGGGCGGAGGTAGTGGTGGTGGAGGCGGCGAGGGCCGCGGCCGTTACGAGGCCAACGGCGTATGAAAGCAGTACCACCCGCTGAGGAAAGGGAATGTTCCTGACGCGTAATATTAAGAAGAAAGGTATGGAAATCGTTTCCGGGACTGCTCCGTTCATCTCATAAATCGCGAGTTTCTCGTTATTTAGCGCGGCGCCAAAGGCGGGACCCGGCAAACGAGAGGTTGCTCGGGGGTGGGAGGAGCCCCCGGGATGGGGTCGGGGTGGGGGGAGGACGGGGGTGGGAGCGGGGTGATTCCAATTGTGCATGTTAATCGTTTCGCTCTCATCCCGGTGTAGCACACTTGGTTCGCGCACTAAAGTGCGCATTATGCAAAGAGCCTTTCGTCACACTTGCATAAAGCGATGGAGGCAGCCGTGGCGAGCCGAGGGCGCTTCTGAAGCAAGAAGTGGAATCGTGTGGCAGCGCTTTCTTCCCGTCCTTGGCCGTCGCTTCTTTTTTTCCTTCTAAGGGTTCTCTTAAAACGCTTGAAATCACTTATGTAGACAGAAAATTTATCAAGCGATGAAACACGAAATTAGTCCCCTTAGCTGAAGTTGTTTGCGTTTCCTTTATAAATGATTGTCTACTAGTTCTCGTAGAGTGCCAACTTTAACAGAAACTCAGCATGTTCGCGCGCTTATGAAATGATACGTAGTTCTAGGGAGGAAATTGAAGATATATTCATTTCGTTAAAAATATGAAATATCTTTTATTATTTACATTCTAATTTATAATTCGACCAATCATTTTCTCAACAATAAGACATTATAATTAAATACAATAAATTTTTTGGTAAAGGTATTTGTTATTCGCAAGAGTACTCAATGAAAAAAAAAAACAATTATGACGTACGCAAACTGGCGTGCAATAACAGTTAATTGATTATTATAGACATATTCACACAGAGAACACAAGGAGGTACTCTCTTCCGAGTGGTAGGCATGAAAACAGTAGTGTATCTGCATTTAGATGTTCCCTTTGAAGGTCACTCAGACTTCTCCGACCTCATTATTGATCGCCCTAAATAAGACAATTAACGTTCTATTCTGGCTCTATTAGAGCAATTAATTACGTATCTCTTTTACAAAAATGTAATTTATTTTAATCACGGCAGATGTCATTGTCATCAGTCAAAGCTTTGGAATATAAATACGAAGAATAGGCAATATTATTCTATCTACCAAGTTGGTATATAGAAATTTTTCAAAAATTGAGAAATGCTTTTTATCCCTTTGTTGTGTCGTGCCAAAATGAAAACTGGTCCTCAAACATGATTCAAAACTCAACAATTGAAATGTTGCAAAATCATTATAATTTGTGTATTGAAAGTTTCATCATAAACGTTTGAATTTTAACATTTATAAATTACAGGTGAATTTAACATTTCAATTAAGAAATAACTATAAAATGGAAATGCAAATCATCTTCGAACCCTCTAGTCGAGTGTTTAATTTATATTTTGGGGCAGGGCAACTGCTATGGCCATTATCCCCGTTAGTGTAGTGAAGGTTTTTATGCCAGGAGGTGGTGTTACACTCCGAACTACACGTCGGATTCCAGGAGATGTTCCTTTCCAGGTATCTTTTCCAGAGGGCGCATTCGAGCTCTTGGCTCCCGACATAGAGGAGAGGATGAGACAAGGAAGAAAAAGGAAAAACATCACGGGTGGTCCGTGGCGCGATCGCGCGCGGTTCGTTTGTTAGGGTATGCAGCAGTGCTTCAGCATTCACCTGGTGTTGATCGGAGAAACCACCCAAAACTATCGATTAGAGCAACCGGGCGCTAGTATTTCTCTCCAGACAGCGTCTGTATTGGTCCCAGCTATCTAGCTAGAACGACAATCCGTCACCGCCGTGACTCGAACCATAGAACCTCCAAGTCAGAGTCGCTTCAGAGGCTGCGGCTCTGAGCTAAACTCAGCCGGTACTCGAGTCGAACTCTACTTTCCTCTCGCCTAACCCCTTTTGTCTTTGAAGTTAAAACGCAAAATAACGGTATGAATACTATAGTGTGGCTTCGTCATTTCGACCAGTTGAACAACACGAAGAAGCCGCAATAGTAGTGATTTCGAAAAGGTGCTGTGCTCGGAAGCCGGTCTGCCATATCGCCCACCCATTCACGCCGACGGCTCAGGCTCGTCTTGGCGCTGCGTAGCCGCCTGGATTCTGCCGCCGCCGCCGCCAGCATCGGTAGCTAGTCGGCAGAATGGGCACACGTCAGCCCAACTCGCTGATGGCTATCGATTGCCGAAACGTGCGATCCGAATGAGAAAGCCAGAAACCGCATTGGGATTCAAGTGTCGTCCGGTATCGAATCGCCATCACCGTAAAAGAGATGTGTTTTACCTGATTATGCCATCGCCCAACCGCGTTTCCTCTCTTTTCCTTTGAGCTACAGGCCGCCGCACACGAACCGGTGGCAAGTACATGATAAAGCGTTCGATTTATATGTGGCGGCCTGGCAACTCGCGGGCCGAATCTACAACATTCGCGAGACGAGGGAGGGATCGCGTTCATTTAACTTTAGGGCCGCAATTCTTTAGCGTTGAACGTGCAATTACAAAATTTATGCTGTCATTAAAGCACCAGAGCGTTAACGACGTTCAGACAGTCGAATAGAGCGATAAATCCTGAGATGACATTCTACTGGTGCAACGCCAGCAAGGATACACTTGTCATAACATCGCGAAATGAATTCGAAATTTACGGCGTGGTCATTGGACTTGAGAGAGTGCGTTATTTATGCCTATTGCAGGCGAGAATCCGCAGATGAAGTGTGAACTATTTTAACGCGCGTCGTTTATACACCTGTCGTGTTGCTCGTTTATCGAACATCCTTGCGCGTTTTGGGATTCTGGAGTAGGTGATGGTCCATGAATTGAATTCTTAGTGCAAGAAACTGTTTATCGTCACACGAACTAAACACAAAGTGCACGCTACAGATTAAATTCAAACATCTATTGGAAAAATAAAAGAATACTTTACATTATAGAGATGGAGATCGTTTTACGGGGATGACTGTCAAATTATAGAAATCAATTGTAAAATATATTAAAAGAAAACATGCAATATTTACTTTATATACAACGTACTAATGGAACGCATTTTATTTTATACTTCAATGAGCTTTGAATCTAGAAATTGTTTTAGATTAATAACCTTTGAACTCCTAATTTTAACCGTACCTCAGATTTTGCGCTTTTGAAGCGTGAACCCGGCAGTTGGTTGGCTTTCTCTCCCCCCCACTATCGCGCCCTTTTGCTTTCAGACCAGTCGATTTCCCTGCCTGTTGTGTACCGTGCACTGTGTACGAAGCCCTCCCGCGTCTAATACTCCCCTTCCCCTCCCCCCGCCTGCATTGTCTCACGTCTCATGATTGATCTTCCCACTTAACGTTCTGAAGTATGATTGGCACGTATCAATTACCGCACCACCTGCGACAAGGCCCTAATTACTCTTATTGATTAATAATTAACTCTAACCATCGTGGCCAGCCACTTGAATACGCGTTTTATCCCACCTCTAATGAAAATACCTGAAAGGCATCGAATAGCCTGACCTCTGTTCTATCAATTCGCTATGAATAAACTTCCATCGTTGAAAGATACAAGATAACGATCTTTCTTGTCAACTTGCCGAGCGAGTGGTGTACCTTGCTTCCGTCAAGCAGTTAAAAGGAGCTGCAAATAAAGATTGGCGTTTTGAGGTCAGATTAAATTCCCGTGCAACCTCTTTTTCGTCTCCTTTAACACTACATCGCACTGTCGATTTTTCATTTTACGCCAGGGAATGTCTTTGAACATCTCAAAGGCGTGTTAAAACGGGGAACCGCGTTTGACGATCCATTACGCAGCCTTGTGGAATTGCCCCATGTCGATGGCCGAGGCGCTTACTACGTACCGTTAATAGTCGAGTAATATCAATAATGAGGTTAATAGCTCTTCGTTCAAGAAGCAGCAGCGCAAGAATCCCAGCCGTTAAAAATTGTACTGTTATTCACGGAGAAAATACATACCGCAGTTGCAGAGACGGCAAGTGAGTGATGAACCATTTTGATACGTTTCTAGTTTCGCGTCGTTGTTACTTCTCCTTTTCTGCCGCTCGTATATTTCTAGATATTATATTTAATGCAACATTTGTTCGCTCATATAAATTCTTCAAGTGCCAACAAACATTTATATTGTATTGCAGTTGAAAACGAGTGACATATGTGTATCATTCTGTTTTAGTTAAATGAAATTTTATATTAAGTAGAGAAACATTGGCAAATGAAATTTTTGATATTTCGAATAACAAAGGAAAGGAATTCAAAATTATCTTTAATTGCAGTTTAATGCACAGTTTTCATTACAGATGAAAAGAATAATAGTTGTCTGCCATTATCTCCATTATATTTCTGTCGAAAGTTTCTGGAACAAGAAATATAAGAGATATTATAATTGGTAATATCTCTCATATTATTAATTTTTTCTGGCGAATTCAAAAGTAATTGACTTTCGAATTTGCCAGAAAAATAATTGGAAACGAAAGTTTAAATTTTCAGGAACTATACCTATGTCAATTAACATAATAAAATTTCGTGGATACCTTCTAGGACTAAGGCTTTGAATTCTCTATAATATCCTCAGGGACACGACATCGATCCTCTCAGGTATATTGCGAACCCTTGGGTGTAATCTTCAATGAATGTATCATTGTCATGTCAACATTTCATAAAAAACCAGGATCAACATTAAAAATTTAAATTAAGTTATTAAGTTAGAGAGCAGACTTGAGAGATTGAACCACACCGCTGCTAGTGAAGAGAATTTTAATTCTTACCGCTGACCCTCCGCCCAACTCATTCGCGTTTTCTCGCAGTCACTTTCTTGGTCCTCTTTCCGTCACTTGGATCTCATCTCCTCCTTCACCTACTTGGAATTATTCACACCACGGAAAATGAAGCGTATTTCCTTTCAATGCACGTCCGTCACAACTCAACTATTTTGAATCCTTACAGCTTTCCCACCGACTTCTCCACGCATCCCCTGCTTCATCTCCTTCTTCGGGACCCTGTTTCCTCACATTCTCCCCGCTTCCGCCAACGCCATCGCAGTCTCCGTCGTCGCCGCCGCCCCCTCCTCCGTCTGCTTGTCTTTCTTCGCCTCCGCCCGCGGTGCCTCAGAGTAGTTCTCATAACGCGCGGCGGCGGCGGGCACTGAGACGTGACCGCCCGGAATGTACGCGTAGCCGCCTGCCACTCACACGGCGAGGCGGTGCGCGCCGGGAACGCGGCTCAGGCGGGGGCGGCCACGGGGCCGGCAGCCACAGGGGCGGGGGCAGGGCCGGCGGCGGGGGCGACGGCGGGGGGCGGCGCGGCGGCGCGGCGGTGTGGGCGTCGGGGACAGTCACGCGGGGCGGAGGCGGCCACGGGGCCGGCAGCCACGGGGGCGGCGGCGGGGGCGGGAGCGGCGGCAGGAGCGGCGGCAGGGGGCGACGCGGCGGCGGGGGCAGCCACGCGGGGCGGAGGCGGCCACGGGGCCGGCAGCCACAGGGGCGGCGGCGGGGGCGGGAGCGGCGGCAGGAGCGGCGGCAGGGGGCGACGCGGCGGCGGGGGCAGCCACGCGGGGCGGAGGCGGCCATGGGGCTGGCAGCCACGGGGGGCGACGGCGGGGGCGGCGCATGCCAATGGAGGCCGACGGATGACGCTGAGGCGGCGGGAGGGCTGGGGTGGTGACGTTGGAAGCGGCTGTGCGTGACGGCGACAGGGGGTGGCGACATATGACAATAGAGATAGACGGGTGACGCAGAGAAGGCGGGGCTGGTGGAGGTGCAGGCGGGAAATGGGGCTATGGGTGTGGCGGCGAGCGGCAATGGAGGCAATGGGACGGCGTGGAGTTAGTAGAATGGGTGGGATGGTGCGGTGGAAGCGGCTGTGGGGATGGCGACGTGGGGCGGAGGCGCTTGGCAATGAGGCAGAAGGATGGCGCGGAGTGATGAGGGTGGCAGTGGCAGGAAATGGCGCCGGGGAGGCGGCAATTGGCAATGGAAGCGGAAAAGTGGCGTGGAGGCGGCGGGAGTGTTGGGCGGTGACCGAGGAGGGAACTGGGGTGATGAGGGAGTGGGGGTGATGAGGGGCGACGGCGGTTCTGGGGTAATGAAGGTTAACGCGGAGGCGGCAGGAGTGGTTCGGGGGCGGAGGCGGCGGGGTCGCGTGGTTGTGGTGGACGAGGATGCAACCGTAAGGGTGGCAAGAAGGGGGGAGATGGTCTGCTCACGCGCTAGAACGGTTCAGCCGCTGACTCGACAGGAATGTGCGGGCGGGAGGGATGGCACAGTGAGGCACGCACAGCATCCTGCTGGGTTTTAATATGACTGACTTCATTCGAACGGCAAGGGGAATCTGAAATATGTTCGCATTTCCAAATTTAAAATTGGTTAACACATAGGTTTTCTAAAATACTTCATTTTTCTGCACTCATCTGACTCAACTGAGTAATAAGGCATTTCAGAACATATTTCCATCAATTGATGGAACTGTGTCAAAATTGTGTGAAATTCTGAAATTCACACTTTTACATGTGTCCTTTATCTGAGTATTTAAAATGAACTTGAAATAATTCCCAATATTGAATTAATTTGAGTATAGCACTTGTTTTATTTAAATCGATGTAGAATTACGTTACATATTTTTAAGGAATGTACTGTATTGTACTTGTTTCAAGATTTCTAGAAATAATATGATTTCATGTCGGAACTACACGTTACTTGACTATGTGAAACATGTTATAGGTATACCGGTAATTGGTGTACTCTAATTTAGACGCATTCTTCTGTGATTTTGCATGTGGAATATGCAAATTCCTATGATTTTGTTCTGTGAGGAACAAAGCTGGTTATCACTAAATAAAATCAGAGGACATATCTTCCTGGAGGCGATTGTAGGTCGAAAATCTTATCCGAGTTATTTTAGTAATTAATAAGAATAATAATAATAATAATAATAATAATAATAATAATAATAATAATTAATTGTTATAATAGTAATGGCACTGCTTTAACACACAAAAAACTAGTACATCTTAAAATACCCCGAAAATCTCACATATTGAACGAAGAATTTCCTTAGTGTAGAGATTCAGAATTTCACAGGAAGTTTGGAATTGAGATTTTGATGAGTTTCTACACTTTAGTCCAAGTGTTTGAAATACGATTTTTGTTACTGAATTTCCGGGCAGAAATTTAGGACGAGATTGATTCTTTCGATAGAAAAAGAACAAGAACGAGTACCATATAAAGATGTTCGTAAATTGTGTTTTTGAATTATATTTGTTTAGTTTTTCGGAATTATAATTATTGCTATTATTAATAACACGGTTTTTGATTTAGTAATTCAAAATTTACTTTATCTGTCAGCTTCTCGAGAGTGAACCGCAAGGAGAAACTTCATGAGAGACCAAGACAACGTAGTTCCATGCGGGTACCATAGCACCGAGAGGCAGCCTTTGAAAAAGACCTAGAATACGGCGAGTGGAGCAGAGCACAAACCCCAAGGGACACTAGCGGGCGTCTGCATCGAAGCAGGAAGAGTCATCGGACAGACGAGAAGTTGTGGCGGGCGCCAACGACAGAGCAGGATTTGCCGCGTCTCGCAGCTCGTCCCCGAGGTCGTAGTAGTCGTTCTCGGCGGTGGTCGCGGTATCGGCGGCGGCGGCGGCGGCGGCGGCGGCGGCGGCGGCGGCCGCGGTGACGTCGGAGGCGGTCTACGAGTCGTTGTGGCTCCGCACAGTCCGGAGTTCGGCGCCCGGGGAACAAGCGCGACAGCGGGCTGCATTCGCGTTACAACCACTTCGCGTCTCCCGATTCAGCCGTTATACATCGCCACGCCCAAAGCCATTTCCCAGGTTGCTCTACATAGCGCAACGGTCCAACTTCATGTTTGCCTATTAGCCGGCGGCGACCGCACTCGCGGCGTCGCGCCTCCGCCTGGCCGCGCGCGCGCTGCCGAGCGCGTGCGCCCGCGCCGTGCAACAAGTCACGGAGGAAGGGACCTCCATGCGAGAACGGCCCCGAGGGAGTCGGAGCTGGATAACTTCTCGCTGTAGTTGCGGTGGACACGACCGTGTCGTTTAAGGTGCTCAAAGCAGTCAATATGCTCATTTTGTCATGATAATGTTTAAATTGAGATAAATCCACAGCACCCAAATTTTTTCTATGGAGGGGAAGGTGTAGGTGTAGCCTCCAGGTGACGTTTTCTTATAAGGAATTTTCCAATCATACAAAATTTAAATTATATTTTTCTTTTTTGTTTTTTTTTGTTATTTATAGCAAATTGAATTGTGATAATGGAGTTACGTTTCTGGAGAAAATTATTCAAAATTACATTTGTGAATATAGAGGGGAAGATGTAGGTGTAGCATCCAGGTGACGTTTTCTTATAAGGAATTTTCCAATCATACAAAATTTAAATTATATATTTTTTTTGTTTTTTGTTATTTAGAGCAAATTGAATTGTGATAATGGAGTTACGTTTCTGAAGAAAATTATTCAAAATTACATTTGTGAATATGTGTTATTGGCTTCTAGGAGACTTGAAGCCCCATTAATCCCTCCCCCATGGCACTGCCACTGCACGAAATTGTCAATATTGCACGCCCAAGTTAAATGCAAATCAGAAATCCGCATAATCGGTAGCTTTTTTTAAGGATAAAAATTCTCACTGATGTATATCTATCAAAGGGTTTGTCATCACAAAAATACGTTTTAAATGGGAAAATTTAAAATAGAAATAAATCCGATGACTGAATTGAGTTATTGTAAACCAAGAACAACATTGTCAGAATATTATCCTTGGTTTCGTCTTTAGGTTAAAATCATTCTTAGAACGACACAGTCACATCACAAGAATTACGAGAGTTGGAGACTCATACATGTTACTTCATGTTGTTATACGACTCCTTCCCCGAGTATCTGATTGATACCTTCGGCTCGCGAACCGCAATAGCAGAAGCGTCTACTCACTTAACACACACACACACACACACACACACACACACACACGCGCGCGGGCGCTATTAAGACTGACGTAAGTACCTTTCAACACGCGAAAGAACCTGAACAAATTGAGAGCATGAAATAATACACGCCGTCCTACGCAGTCACGCCACGCCAGGCCGCCGAGATCAAAGCGACGAGCAACCGTGCCATTAACACCCGAGCTAGCCGGGCCACCTCGTGGACTCCTGCTTGACACGGTGGCGCTCGCCCAACTTCCATGTTTGTCTATTACACTCCGCGGAAGAGGCACGTCCGCAGCCCTCCTGAAAGCGAGGGGGGGGGGACGGGAGAGGGACTCAGGCTCCGGCGGGTGTTCTGCCACACCGTCGTTCCCTCGCCCTTTCTTGACGATGGAAGGGATATTAGCAAGTAAATTCGGGGGATCCTTCAACTAATATAGTTAATTAGCGGGCACATCGGTGGCGGCCGGCCTCAGATTGCGGCGGTATTTACTTTGATGAAGAGCGATAGTTGATCTACGTGCTTGAGCGGTTGGAGGGCGGGCGACTGGCGAGCGGCGGCGGTCTCGGCTAATGGGGAGAAGGGTGGAGTGAGGAGAAGAAGAAGAAGAAGGATGGGGAGGGGGAGGGGCAGGAGGAGGAAAGGCGGGCGAGAAAGAGAGGGAAGAGGCGGCGGAGAAGGGCCGAGGGAGACGCAAGTTCATCGAGAGGGCTGCTCGGCAAGTTTGAAGGGCCCCTGCAGATGCCTTCTCCCCCGCGGCTCTTCGTCATAACCTTGTCATTTGCATACGTTCTGGGCAGAGGCCGGGAGCGTGGCGCTTGTTTTCTGCTGGGGCCGCGCCCTGCGCCGCGGCGGCGGGGGCGGGGGCGGCGGCAGCGAGCGGTCTCCGCCGTGCATTTGCATGTGCTTGGGCCAGCGTCCGCTCGCGCTCCCGCGACTGGCTCCGCCCCCGCGGCGAGAGTGTGACTTCGAACGCCGCGACCCGCCTCGCTCGCCCCCGCATGCTCCACGAGCCGCAGGCTTCGCGCCACCGGCCGCAGGAACGGGCGCGGGGCGAGGCGAGGCGGGGCGGGGCGGGGCCGGAGGGGCGCAAGGGGGCGGCTTGCAGCCTGTGCTATTTGAATTACGTGTTGGTCTTGCCGGAACTTACTTTGTTTTCCCAAGCGCACCACAGCGAAGCGCCCGCGCCCGCAAGCGCGGCGCAGCCACCTCCGCTCCCGCATCCGCCCCGCATCCGCCCCGCATCCGCCCCGCACCTCTCCCTCTGCCTAGCCCTGCCATTCTTTACCCCGCTTTGCTCCGCTCAGTCCCTCTCTGTGCCGATCTGCCCCGCTCTGATCCGCTCTGTGCCGCTGTGCTGTGCGTAGTCACAATCTGTCCATTTCTGTCCCGCTCTGTCCATCTCTCTGTCCTGCTCTGTCCATCTCTCAGTCCCACTCTGCCCCGTTCTACCCTGTTCCTCCGCGCTCTGCCCCGCTCTGCCCTGCTCTACCCAGCTAGCTTCACACCATTGTACCCTTCGCGGCCCGCCCGCTGCGTAGCCCTTGCCCTACGATCTGAGCGTGTCCCACAACCTCATATCTCCTGCAGCGCTTCTTTGGGTGTTATGCCATGCAACAAACACCCCATGCACCAAAACAGGCCTTCGCTGAGGTGAAAATCTGGACTTCTTTCATTTTCTATTTCTTCCAAGTATTTTCTCACTGATTGGACTTTTCATCAGGCGATGAGACATTTTTTAAAATCTTCGGTACCAACTGTTTAGCAATATTAATATAAACTTCATAAATGGTAGTCTCAATATGACGGACCTGTCCTAAAACTGTTTTCCATAATGAATCTTGTTATTACTTCTCTTAGGATCACTGCACACTTGGAATCGTGCCATCTCATCGCAACATATGTTAACTCTTCTATTCCATAGTAAAAGTCTGTTCTATTTCATTTCTAGAGTTAATCCTAGTGTTACCAAGTGGGAGGAGGATCAGAGGCCTACAGATTGTTTTTCATAGGCTTCAATTTTATTAGGAAGCTAAAAATCATTTACATTATTCATGGTCTACCCCTTATTGAATCTGTTCAGAATATGACGCAATTTATCACAGGTGTTTTTAGAGACAATGCAGAGTCTTTGGCGCTGAATACAAACATTCCGGTCTATTCACTCGAATAACGAATATTCAGAAAAAAAGTATTTGTAGTATTTTCGAATAAAAGTAGTAAAAATATAGTGAAAGTATTTGTAGTATTATGGAATTAAGTATAAAATAGTTCAATACATTACTATATTTTGAAGATGCATTTGCCTTATTTTGACGTAAGAACGTAATAATTTTTGTCATTAAATGTAAATATTGATGCAAGAAAGTTGATATTGTTTATTTTTCAGAGCTGGAAATTCAATAATGTTTTCTTGTTTACACGAATGCAAATGCAAATTATTAGTTTCATCAAATTATTAATTTACTAACTCGTCAAAACCATCAATAAAATCGAAATTTAACCAGTGGTCTCCGGAGCCCCTTTCCCCTTCACTAAGGCACGGTTAATTAGCATTTATGATCTTAAGTTACCAAATGTGTTCCTCATCTACATTCTCTACATTTTCCTCCAACCTGTTCAATGCTATTCATTTCTTGATGTATGATAGGCTTAGTAAAAGATAATAATAATGCCCACTCTTGCAGTTTTGAGATACAGCTCGTTTAAGTTTGGTGAACACAATCTAATCAGTCGAGGTCAACAGCAATCATTAGTTATACTGCCATACTGCTACAAAATGGAAACCTATAATACTCAATGGGAATATGTTTGCAATGAGAGAATCGTGATAAGGTCAACATGAAAACTCAAAATCGTGACTTCTGATTATCCCTCACTGATCCATTTAATTACATTCTTTTTGAATCATTCCTTTAACTCCAATATTCGCTCCTCTTCATCTATTAGTGGTCCATTTCGATTCTTATCGCTAACGATCTCTGCGTTTATCATCCATTCTCTCTCGCTTCATCTCCCATTTATCCCGTCCGTCTGTTCCCATTTCCAACCACCGTCTCTTCACCGCCCACCCAACCACCCGCCTCGGGCGGTCCACCCGGCCGCCGCCAGCCAACTTGGCCCATTCAAGGTTACTCGGCTGAATGCAAGTTGGGGCTGTAGTTAGTGTCGTGCGGCGCGGCGCCTCGCTGCCCCCGCTGTGCCGCCCCCGCCGTCGTCGCCCTGTCTCTGGTGCCACCTCGTCTGCGCCTTCACCTTCAAGTCCTCTACCATCGCCACCACTCAGTTTCAGCCTCAGCCCATTCCGTCTCCGACTCATTCGCGATCTCTTCCACTTCCACCTCCACTTCCACCTCCACTTCCACCTCCACTTCCACCTCCACTTCCACCTCCACTTCCACCTCCACTTCCACCTCCACCTCCACTTCCACCTCCACCTCCACCTCCACTTCCACCTCCACTTCCACCTCCACTTCCACCTCCACTTCCACCTCCACTTCCACCTCCACTTCCACCTCCACTTCCACTTACTCCAACTTTTCCTCCAACTCCGTTTCCTCCTCCGCTTCCCCCTCCTCTTCCCCTGCCGCCTCCTCTTCCGTCTTCGCCGCCTCGCCGCCGCCTCCTTCACCCCATGCCGCGCGGCGCCGGGGCGAAACGCACCTCGAAGCCTATGGCGGGGGCGGGGCCGCCGCGCCGACTGCGTGGAGCCGCGCGCACCGCAAGGAGAACCGCTCCCTATAGTTAGTCCCGCGGGATAATCCGCTTACAGCGCGACGCGGCGCCGAGCGGAGCGCCGTTCCAGTTTCTGTGCAGCCAGCAAAGCTGTGTCCGACAGGAGAGAGAGCAGTCTCCGCCCCCCCCCCCGCCGGCTGCGGCTCTGTGCAAAACCCTGTTTGGATTCGATAGGCCTCCGTTGCTCTCGCCGGCTGGGGCAACTACCGGGATAGCATTGATGCTGCTTATAGTAGTCGAAATTGAAGAGAAGAGTGCGGGCGGAAAAGATAAACTGAAAATGCTTGTTATCCATCTGCTATCCATGCTGTGTATTCTAAAAGAATTCAATTTCCAGTCTTCCCAGCTCTATCCGGGGATCTCGAAATTTTATTTCATTTTCGATCTCTTTTGATCCACAGTAAAATGACGGCGTCGTAAATCGACAGTGAGATCTGACATGTGATGATCCAAACAATTGTCTGCCTGCAACTTGAAGTCCCGGAGTATTTTAGTTTTGGTTTTGAATTTTTTCGTCCACTGAAGTACTTTCGATTTCGACCTCTATTATTTCGACCGCCATGCTTACTATCGATTTCAGCGCAATGACTACACTGTCACAGTGTTGCTTGAAATCGGTCTGCACAGTTATTGTGCTACAGGCACTGATAAAGTGATTATTTCTTCTATTTAATAAATAATAATAATCATTATAATAATAATTAGAAGAGGAGAAGAGAATAATAAGGATAATAATTTCGCAAAATTTGTGTAAAAACCTGGCTAAATTCTCTGGTGATTCAAAAGACTGGGAAGTGCAAGACATTGCTTTATTTGGAACAACCCATATTTTGCACAAACTATTGTGGAGACTCGTGGTGTAGCGGTTTGACCGCTCCCCATGCACAGGGCCATTCAAAGCCGGGTTAATCTACCTGGAATATGTGAGGGACAGAGCGGATTGGCGGCCTCTTTTCTCGGGATTCTTCCGTTTCTCCTGACTCATTCCATTATTGCTCCATCACTTGTATAATATCTTCATAATCATTTCTCTATCAAAAGTTTTACACACTCCATTTAAAACCATGAGGCGTAGGCCCTGGTATCAATAAATAATATCTCCCTTTCAGTGCGCTGTTTCGCAAATATAGATACTTGGAAGTTACTTGAGATACTTTAGGTTACTGAGAAAGATTGCAATATATATGACGGCCACAACGTTGACAACTCTGCCACCGGGAGCGGTAGCTTAGTGCATCAACTGATGTCACTGTAGCGCCTCTGACCGGGAGGTTCTAGGTTCGAGTCCTGACAGCGGCAGGATTTTCGACACTAGCTTTTCAGCTAGGTCGAATTCAGTCGCTCTCTGGAGGAGAATTCTAGCGGCCGGCCGGCTGTTCTGATCGGTAGTTTTCTGTGGTTTCTCCGATCAACACCAGCCGGAGCAGTACCCTAACAAACGGGCCACGGACCGCGCGCGATCTGTCCTTACACACACACTTACACTAACATGCACTACACTACCACATATTCCGGGAGACCGGTCGGAAGCTTAGAGCTGGTGTGTGTGTAAGGCTGGGGCGGTGCCCCACTAGCCGACGGTAGGTCGGCGCCGGATCTCGCCGCGGGGAAGATCACCGTCATCTCCCGAGAAAAATCATGCACTGCACTAACGGGACTAATGACCAAAGCAGTCGACGCCCCCGGAAACACGAAAAAATCAATTAATCAATCAAACAACTCTGCCTAGACGGCGTCACTCGATCAAACAAGTATCTCTTCACTTCGGCCGCGGATTCCCGTCCCTCCGATCCTTTCATCCGTTCGCCAAAATGTTGCGTGATTAGAGCTCATGGTTACATCTTTGCCTGTAAACCGATAATAAAGATCGTGGAAATTACTCTAGAAGGATATAGCGGTCCCGCGGTGAATGAAAACATAAAGAAAATAGGGAAACTATCGTAGTTTCAGACATTGTGACACAAAAAGTAAATATTTCATAAATAACATTTACATTTGGAACAGGTGTTTCGGGCCAACTTCATCCCTAATCGTTCGCTGGGAAACTTGACACGAAGAGTAGTTTATCAAACTTACAAGTAGCGTAAAGGAGAGCATAAAACGTGTACCTTTCAGATTACGAACCTGTTCGGTAATTAAGTTCAGAAAAGAATGGAGCAATTTCTCTTCACAAACTTTCGCGGTGGGATTATGAATATTTGAAGAAGCAATTGTTAATATAGGAAACAAACACGCGAAGTCGGTTGCCTGAATTCAGACTGAATGGTAAATGTGCTTATATAGAATAAATTGTGAGAATTGTGAGTTCAAATAGTTAATATCTGCTGATCTTCCCAGAAGAAAGACACGCAAAGGATTACCGAAACACGAAATAGGTAACTAGTAGCAGCACTGAATAGAATAAAGGTCGAAGTTCAATCCATGCAGAAACGGAATAAGACACCACTTGAAGTTAGAATCTGTCTTAAGAGATTCTCAGATGATCTTGTTTTGTTCTCTAGAAACATTTAGTATCTCTCTAATGTAAGTGGATATTGGGGTTAGAAATATTTATCAAAAATAAATGTGTATTCCATTTTTAATATATTTACCTTCCAATATTTTTTGAAAATATTTAAGTAAAAAGAATGTTTCTTTATTAATAACAGTAAGATATATTTACATATTGGATTCATTATTTACCAGTTAAAGTTAATTAACAAGATACAATTCAAGTTGATAGAAAGTACGAAATTTGGACCTCTTGGTGTAAGGACTTAGTGTAAGTCTCAGTAATTTCGTACATCACGTCGTTCGTTCAACACCCTAGTATGTGAAATTCTGTCATGAACCATCTTCAATTTAAACAGTTGTATGTAAGGTGATAATAGAAAAATCCAACTCTTGCAGAATTACTTAAACTTAAAAAATTCAAAATACGAAACTGAACACCTTTCCTGAACCCTGAAATTCCTTTGAAATTGGCTACAACTAGGAAGTACGATTTATTAACAAATGTAAGGAGCATATCTTTGGATATTTTATACATTGTATTTTATTAGTATAGCGTGGCACGAGATAATGTATTAAAAGAAAATAGAACTCCGAAATAAGTTACAACTAATCTTCTTTCTTCCACTAATACTCTTGGCCTTCATTTCGTTTCACCTTCATGTAATAATACATAACAAAAAAAAACGCAACTGGGAATTTAAAAAATTCGTCTACAGACTTATCAAACGATATGATGTGAAGTGCTGTCTCGCCGAGCATTAGATGTTCACTAGCAAACTATTTAATGACTCTCTCAGACGCGACAATCAACACTGTACATCTACCCTCCTCGGAGAAAAAGTCGTAAAACTGGAATTATATACATGACTAGCTTAGTATGGTGTCTCCAATGATGAAAACAGTTTTAAAAGCATCTTTTTTCAAACATTTATTTGAGTTTTAAAAATTTTGGTTACGATTAGAAAACAAGGACCAGTTCCTACCAACAGCCCGAGACGTGTGGAATGACATCTCGCTTGCACCAAACGATGGACACGTCTAATCGTGACTGACTGATTGACGAACGGACAGACAAGACGAACGGAGAGGTGGACAGAGACAGAGACGAAGAGACGGACCCGTGGACAGACGGACAGACGAACTGAAGAACGGAGGGGCAGGCAGAAGACAGACGGACACACCCAAAACACTTTAAGAATAGACACATAAAATGTCCATAAAACATGTCTACTAATATTATTTTGCCATGTGTGCCACGTGTGTGTCTGCCACGCGCGCGGCCTGTCGATGTGAATCGACCTGTGCTTCTATAACAGGTTTCTTTTCCACAGCGGCCGTCCGTTCATCACGTAAGTGCTCCGCGGGAGGCGGTTGCGTCGAGGCCGCGGGCGCGGGGGCTAGGCTGTCGCCCGCCGAGCCAGTGGCACCGCTTGCACGGCCGCGGCGTTCTTCCGACGCCGACCCACATCCCGGCCACCGGATTATTTATGAGTGCGCCGGCGATCGTATGTAAACCAGATGTTTTTATTGGCGGTCGCCACCGCCGCCTCGCTCGCTAATCATCGGCCTGCGTCGTCGGGCAGGAGCATTAGCATAGTCAATCTCGCCCTCTGTAATCATTGCTGTCGCGACGGGAGCGGCACGGAGATTGTAGTACAGGCGAAGCTTTTTCGTGAATCGTGAGAACGAGAATTGTTTAGTCGATTTTGGGGTGAATGTTGGGGGGGGGGGGGCATGCCTCGTTCCAACGGACTGTAAATTAAATAAATCAGTTTTTTTGTAATTTTTTGTCAAGACTGTAAATTGTTGTCTTTGACATTAGTGTTGTTTCAACAGAAGAAATTTATTTGTCACGTTGCTATAAACAAACCGGGTTCAGAACAAAACTTGACCGGAAAAAGGACGTGAACAGTAGTAATAATAGGCCATTACAATAGTTTCAAAATTGAAATTTCAATAGAATTTATTTGTATTCCAATTTTCTCAAATTTAATTCAAGCCATGTTATTCATAGATTAGAGAAAATATTTCTATTCTACTGCGCTTTGTCTTTAAATTTGCTTTCTTTTTAACTAACTTTAATTACCTGCAGCTGTACTTTGCCTTTTTAAACAGCACAATAGGAAAATAGTAGCAGCAGTAAAGAGAAGAAAGGTCGAAGTTTAATCCATGCAGAAACGGAATAAGACACCGATGTAAGTTAGAATCACTCATAAGATTTTCTCGGATGATCTTGTTTTGCTCTCTACAAACCGTCTAATTGCCATATTTTAAACACAATTTTTTATAGTGAAGAAAAATGACAACTTATTCGTTGTTTTAGCTGAAGCACTCATATTTACTGTCATGTAGATTTGCTAAAATTACTTGTGTGAAATTGCAACTGAATATATTGATTATGTAGCACAAGAATGAACACTTCTTTCAATCATAAATATTGTGCGAACAGTATTCACTTCTAACTTGTACGTGCACACTGCTTCACCTACTTTTGCAACATTCACATCAATATTTTCTGCGAATGTCAAAGTTTACCGAAATGCCTAAGCGGCAAACCTCGATCTGAACGGGCCAACCTAGGCATTCGGGTAATTCTTCTAATCCAGTTGCATTTATATTTCCCTTTTTATTTCTAAAATATCTTCAATTATTACGGATTTAACCTTATTACTCCGGCTAACTAGCATCGCGTACATTGTTCGGGCAACCTCATTCAAACGCGTATTCCCCCACCTCCCACGCATCGCGCATATGTTGCTGCAACTAAAGCAAAGCCCCCGCGAACACACTACATAGTAGCTTATCCTGGAACGCTCCCATCGCAAGCTCCGTGGCGAGCCGTTAATGAACTACAGCCGCGATATTATCGTCACGTGATAAAGGATAGACACAAATATTCGCGTTTCATTTAACTATTGTTGTTCCGCATTTGTTTTCAACAAGAACACCGACGTGGAAGCGACACCGATAGAGCCGCGAAAATATCGCGCCCGCAACGAGAATATAATCAGCGGCACGCCGCTGGCGCCAGAATCAACCGGCTCGCCCGTATTCCTGCGCGCCTTCCAATTAGCCGTGCCATTGTCGGCAGTGTTCGCTGCGGCCATGCAATTTGCTTCCAAAACTCGACAATTTCTTCTCGTGATTTACATATTGTTTAAAAAAGGTTTGCCTTCGGAGCGTGATATTTGTTAAAATAAAACCTTTAATCTAATCTGAGTTTCTAAATTCGAGACTGTCTCTTCGAGTACCCCCTTCCAGGATCGTTTCAGGGACTGAGCTTAATCAGACATCGTATTTGCCTTTGTTGATCTCCAAGCAATAGACATGTTCTATTCGATTTTATTTATGTTGAATTTATGTTAGTATAATTTGAAATAGTTCTAAGAATGTAGCGAAGAGCACCAAAAATTTAACGTTATTACAGGCTTGATCAGAAATTCAAAATCAAGGGTGAGATATGAAATTCCGATTTTCTCCATCATATATTGTTAATAATTTTCTTCATTGACTTTAACACATTGGCCACGTAATTAAACAATAATATAAAATTAATAAATTGCAGGTACCTAGTGTCGGTTTAATTGAATGAAATAGTGTTTATATGTGCATATACCTTACATTTAAGTAACTTTAAAGGAATAGACTTCTCTCTAGAGTGCCAATATTGTAAATTGTACTCTAAGAACTGGGATGAGGGATGATGATTTCTCAATTACAAACATATTTTGTTTCTAATGTGCTCTTTCTATGATGTCATTATTCTGATTATGCTCTGATGGGGAATTTTAAAACCGGATTCTAATTTGGCTTTAATCCTTATCGTTTCCCCGAGTTTGGACAATGTACATGATCTCCTCCCGCAAAATCGCCTTGTCACTACCAAATCGCCATATCACAGATGGAATTTTAATTCCATCTGTGGTATGATGATTTCCAATGAGCATCGATGTCGATTCAAAACAAAATACTTACTAAAATGTAATAAAGGATATTTCCAAGATGGGAAAAGACATTACCATTTTTGTAGACTACGATCTTTTTTTAATGAATACGTATACTGTTTTATAGAGACAAAACATTCGACATTCATAATTATAAAATTCATTTAAAGAGGAAAGTATCCTGTAATAGTCATCTGATAATCGTTAGCGATAAAAGTGCGGATATAAAACCGTTAATTTATTATAGCACTTACTACTATTTATGAAGTAAAAGTAGGAACGAACATATCGGGAAAATGAAGTTTGGATGACACAAGAGTACTCACAGGTGCTATCGTCATAACTGCAGAAAATGAAATATTAAAACGGAGAATATATAGAAGATATAGAATATATACGAGTAGAATATATAGAATACATAGAGAAGCGTAAGATAATTAATTGAAGGTCTTGGGGTAGTAACAAAGTAAACCACACCAGCCACAGAAAGCCTTCAGGTATCTTGTAGTTAATATGTTGCTTTTGGTGAAAGGGAGGCATATGTTTTTATTAAATGTGTCTTATTAATATTTATCAATTGTTTGTACTACAACAAGATGGGAGGCATTTCGAACAAAACCGAGACATACACATTTACAAATTGCGGAAAGATTCCCGTTACTGGCCAATTCTTCATTTTTGTTTCCTCATCTCACTTTACAGACACACACTCACACACATTTATTGGTACAAGCACTACAGTTTACACGATCGTACTGGTTGTGCCGGAATACCAGTCCGGCGCATAGAGCGTGTTTCGGCTCAAGCAGCTCCGGCTGCGCTGGGTGGGAGATATCTGAATAACCCACAACGATTGGCGCCGGACGTCACGTTGCATCGGGGGAAGAACATCGCCATCATCCGGGATATAACGTGCACTACACTTACAGGACAAAATAGCATAGTTGCATACGTGAAAAAACAGTGCAATAGTTGACGCACCCGGAAACACTGAATAATCAATCCATCCATCCTTCATACAATGATCCGGCGGCTCCGCTTTGGACCACAGCTACAAGGGGGGGGGGGGTCGGAGCGTAGTGCCTCCGCCCTGCCAGGTGAATACGGATGAAAGACGGAGAGGAAATTAGAATATTCCGGCAAACGCGGCACAAAATCGCACGAGCTAACACAACGGAAATGAAGCAGTTGATTGGCGTTCTGACGTCTTTATCGCTCCCGGATCTGGCCCCGGCACCCAGCACGGCTCTGCAACCCGCAGCCTGCCCACCCTCCGCCCGCCCTCGCCCGGACGGAGGGGCGGTGGGCGATCCGCGGGCGATCAGTGGGTGAATCACGGTCGCCGCCCGGATCTGGACCGGCCGCCATGGGCGAAGTTGCCTCCGCAGTTGTATCCAATCGTTTTGAAAAAGTTCTGATAGTAGAAGCTGGAGGTTATAATTTTTTTAAGCAAACAGTTGATTTACAAGTTTACAGTTTGACAACCTTAAAACAGAATGAACTACCAAACTAGGACCACTAAAAATTACCAAACTATATAAACCGTATAGAACAACTGTTTGAAAACAGTTTTCCGAGCCATTTCCCGAAAATTTAAAAATTCAACAATTAATTTTTATACAGTCTTGTGATTTTGCTCTCCATCTATTACTTAAACAAATACAATATTGATTTAAAGAAACAGGACAACAGGCAAAAATTACAATTATTTGCATCTCGTTTATTGGCTGCAGGAAAGGTTTCTTTCTTCTGCTTCATTGTCTTTGTCTTTCAGGAAAACATGAGAAATTCGTTTCCCGTTCCTAGTTTGTGTATATGTACCCTAGCTCAGTTTATTAGGCGGTGGACCAGGGTACGACATACACTTTGCAAACAATGCATCTGCTACGACTAGTAAAATCGTAGATCCCGCTAGCCTCAGCCAGGCCAATGAAAATGTGGCGAATTGATACTAGTACCTGATGGCATAGCTATATCTAGCATATCAGATATAGCTACGATTATTCATTTTATTATAGACTAGTAGCCTAGTTCGTCTGTAAAACTTCTGCTGAACCAAACCACACAAAATGGATTTCCAAAAAGCAGTGCCACTCTCAAGAACAAAAAACACTCTAGTATAAAATTACAATCAATTAAATATTTTAACAACAATAATCTTTACGAATACTAAAATAACAGAGTACAGTGTATATATAGTAAACACCTCTTTAGATGCCAAGAATATAAACGAAGTTGTTCCATGACGCAACATGTGAAATATATTTAATAACGAGACCCCTCTTTCTTGGAGCCTTGCTGTCGCATGACATCTGCTGTGGTCGTAAGCAGCGACACATGATTGTGTGAGTTCAGTCGGTACATGTAATATACACACTAACACAAACAAATATTTGCCCTTTTCGAATCGTTTCGTTGTTTTTTTAATTTTTCCCGAGTTTCGAGGTATCTAACGAAACTAAAAACCCCTCTCAAATGGTAAAAGACTGCGTAGATTTCTTCCAATTTCTAGGCGCATTGGAAATCAGTAATGTCGATATAAATCATAATACCATACCGTAGTATTTCACTTTTGGAACGACGCATTTTCGTGTTTTACAAGTGTAAACACTTCGATTGTGGTAGAAACTTTCCATCTTCAATTCTGATTATTTTATTATATCTTGCAATATATCAGTACCCCCTTTGATTTTTTCTCCAAATTGCTGCATACCATTTGATATAATGCACATCTGTATTTAAATATACATAAGGTTTATCGAAATGAATTGTTAGCAAAAGAGTTTGGCTTCCGTGAAAGCAGCAGTGTCTCAAACAGTTGTGACACCAAACAGTACGACACGTCTGTTCGAGTAAACATCATCATCGCTCCGAAATTGGTTTCAGCAACCTTATACTAGTAGATGCCGACTTCATTAACTGGGCTTGGAGGCATCCAGGGCCCATGTTTGAGGAGTCTTGGATGTCCGAGGGTTGCCAGAACCTAATTTGCACTTACACAAACAAGCAGCTCTCTAGGGGTTCTATGAACACGGGATTCTTCCGATTTAATTATGACGGTTACGAGCTAATGATCAATCTTCTGCATTTATCATTTACGTTTATTTTCTCATGCACTCCTGTTTATGTATTTCGTACTAAAGATGAGTACTAAAGATGACCGTTTACTCGTCAAAGAATTTAACAACTGAGGTATTTAATTCATGTTATACTATGCAACAAATAGCTCCATACCAATAAACATTTTTTATTGGAATATTGAATTATAGAACACATGGCCATCCGTTAAATAAACACGCATATATAACAGTACTGAATCAATCTTTCATAGAATAACATTTTTGATATATTTACCTTATAAATAGCATGAATAAAAGGAGAGATGTTTAATTATATGTTCATCTCACAGAAATGTTTGGTACATTTCTCGCATTTAACGATCAGCATGTCATTATTTTCAACTAAGATAGAATTACTTGTTGGAGTTTGGGATCTTGTGTACTAACAATAATTTGCAAAACCGCATTGAGACTTCGTTATTAATATAATAAACCGTGTTGTTTAAATGTTTGTTGATACATTATGAAAATGTACACCAGTCTGTCTGCAGGATCAATACTTGGTCGGTTGTTTTGTATAAAATAAACAGTAATTTTTATGATGGCGTTTGGAAACATTGCACCACAAAATGGACTGTTCATTCGAATCGTAGCTATGAGTAGTGTTCATATGCATAAAGGACTATGTGTGCTCATTACGTATTTTTTTACTCTAAAAGAACACACTATTCCTGTTCAAATTCATTTCGGTAATTAAATTAATTTTAAATTAGCTTAGTGTTCCGGAAGTCCCTTGACATTTCATTGCGGCCGTAGAATTTTCAGTGCTATCCTGTTTGTTTTCGATTCAGCTCCTCCCACTATTCGGAATGTTTTTAATACTATCGTAAATTTATAGCGTGCGTGATACAGTTTAAACTTCTGCAGGAAACATACTAAGCAAACAGAAATAAATATTCACACACGTTGGGAAAACAGGTAGAGCCGTGGTCGATGCAAGGTATTTTGCTGCCCCAGGCATAGAATTTTTTACCTCCTTGTTGTGTAAACTGTGTATGTGTAATTGAGCAATTGTCATACGTTAACAAAAATAACATAATGCAAATTGAATAATCGAATATAGTTAATTAAGTAGCACAAACGTCTTCTAAGCCAATATTTTAAACGAGATAAAAAGACATAGTAATTAATGAACTTATTAAACAAAAAAGTAAAGAAACTAAAAATGACATAAAATTGTAAAATTAGTATACAAACACTTTTACATTTTATATGTATTTTCCAATAATTTAGAATGTTTCGTTTTTGTTGTTTTTAAGAAAAATATTCAAAAAACGACAATAAAATTAAGCCACCCAAAACGAACACTCGTTTTGTCAGTATGTATACGTAGGAAGAACATTCTCATGCTTCTAAACAAATTGGAGGTTGTATTGTGGGTGTTTCACTAGAAGACTTCAGCATGCGTTATACATATCGAGAAAATACCTTTCCAACTCATATTACACTGTCGGAAGCTACGTTTTTCTTGGTATTTTTTGTAGGCAGTCCATCTCATGCATGCATTCTACCAAACTCGAAATGCCGTTCATTCTTACGTGGTCGTGGGGAGTCGCAGGAATGCTTGAAATGTCGTTGGAACGAGACGTTTTCGTGGTTTCAATGCTGTGTTGAAAAGAAATGTTCCTCAAAACATACCTATTTCCTCCTCAGTAAATAATCACGATTTGTATAATAGATTCTAGTTTTGAGGAAGGACGTTTTTAAAATCCGAGTGGATTTATTCAAAAAGCACTTCGCTATATTTGCACATCAGTTGAAAACGAAAGTTAGTCTAATATATTTACACTAAAACTCTGATCATAGCACGGCAATAAAACTAATTTTCAATGTCTAATACAACGCACTAGTCTTCTAAGAAAAATTCGAGAAGAGCGATTTTCCAGCATTCACGATTTCGAAAAGACGCACTGAGCGCGACTACATAACACCATTTAGCCGAGTTTATTTTTTATTCTCCGGGATCCCCATTTGTTTGCCGAGAGCTGGGAAGCCCCGGCCCAACGCCGCAGCCCGTCTCGCGGGAGCTACGTGGCCGCTGCGTTGGGTCGCAACGTGTCAGGCGGCCACCCGTCGCGCCCTCCCATCCCCCAGGGCCACCCCGCCGCTCGCCGCCGCCCTCGCAGTCCCCGTCTCCACTTCCACCGCTTCGCGTCTTCGCCTCCACTCCGTCCCCGCCCCTTCGCGTGTGCCGTCTCCACCGGCCTCCATCCCGCCTGCACCTCGGCGTTGTCCTGACCACCCCCCCGCCCCACCCCGTCCCGTCATCTCCGCTCCCACCTCCAGCCCCCGTTCCGCTCCGTCTCCGCGTCCGCGTCCGCTTCCACCTCCTCCGACCCCGCCTCCGACCCCGCCTCCGACCCCGCCTCCGACCCCGCCTCCGACCCCGCCTCCGACCCCGCCTCCGACCCCGCCTCCGACCCCGCCTCCGACCCCGCCTCCGACCCCGCCTCCGACCCCGCCTCCGACCCCGCCTCCGACCCCGCCTCCGACCCCGCCTCCGGCCCCGCCTCCGACCCCGCCTCCGACCCCGCCTCACCCGCCACACCCGCCTCACACCCGCCTCACACCCGCCTCACACTCCCGCCTCACACCCCGCCTCACACCCCCGCCTCACACCCCGCCTCACACCCCGCCTCACACCCGCCTGCCTCACACCACACCTCGCCTCACACCCCGCCTCGCACCCCGCCTCACACACCGCCTCGCCTCGCACCCCCTCGCACCCCGCCTCGCACCCCGCCTCAGATCCCGCCTCCGACCCACTACTCCTTCGCCCTGCCACCACCACCCTCCCCGCTGCTCCCGCCCGCTCCGACTGCGAGCCCCACCCACCGTCGACGCGCCCCCTGTGCGGTTGCCGCTTATGCGGCGCGCCCTTGCAGCCCCACCCTCCAATTTCCCTGCAGATTCCTCCCTTTCTCCCATTTGGTGACCCGGTGGCCCTCGTCACCGACGCGGCCGTCGCCCCGAGTTCTCATCCTGCAGACTGCGCCACTTCTGACGTACACGTGACCTTTGCCACCTCGCCTCCCCCTGCGCCTTATCCCCACCCGCCTCGCCCCTGACGGGCCTCGCTGGAATCTCGCTCTCCAGTTCCATCGACTCGGGCTTACATCGCTTCCTATTTCTTCGCATGATCTGCAGTTTCTTTCTCTTCTCGCCTTCGCTGTCGTACGCCTTTCTTCGATTTCCCTTTTCCCTCTATTCTTTTTGTATTCTTTTTTCCCTATTTCTCTTTCGTCTATTCTATTTCTCTCTTTTATCGTCAATGTCCCTGGCGTTTTGTGTTTTGCTGACCCTTATCCTTTTTCGTCGTTTTCCCGAGCTCCGATTTGTGATGCCCCAGAATAGCCTCTTCACTATCGACTTCTACCGTTTACCTTCCAACTTGTCCTCGCCTTCCACCACTTGTTCTCGCCACCCACCCTGCCTCCCAGCACATCAGTCGCGTACTCTCAGAACAGACGCCAACAAATGACACAATGTCAGAAAAAAGCGCCAGAATGTGCGTTAACAAGCGTTTTTCCATGCGAGAGGAAACGTCGGAAAATGAAGCTTCGCAAAAGCAGTGTTCTTTAATTGCTTTCAAAAGAATCGGACAGGTCGTAGCATTCCGCCGTCGCAGCAATTACGAAGGCCGTGGATATCGACGGCACTTGCGCCTCCCACGAATCTTACGCAATTAGTAAACGTCCGTCGAGAGCGAGAGAAGAGGAGGCGGGGCTACGATGAAAGGACCCATTTTGAATCCGAGAGGGAAGAGGGAGGTCGGAGAATTGGAAATTAAAAGGCACGTTCAGGGAGAGAGGTTGGGGGAAAGCCCTGCCCGATAGACCGATTGCGTGAACTCTGCTTTGCTGGCGGAAGGACGTCACAGGTGCACGGTGCGTGGCGGGTTTTTTGTTCCAATTGATCTCGCTGCTTTAGAGCTCAAGGGACATTTCAAAAAAACTGTCATGGGCATGCAATGTTAGAAAATCAATTCCTGTTTCTAAAAATAGACGAGAGTTCTGAAAATTACAATTGATTGTATGTGATACGTACCACGTAAGCTTTTGCTCCAACATAAAATATTTTTTGTATACCAGCATTATAAATGACCTGTTGTAAGAAATCGTTCACAAAAGGGCCTTTTACGGCACAAATGATGTATTAGATTTTACGAATGATTGCGTCATCACACATTCAGCCAATCGCAACGAGAGAATCTTGGGGTGGTAGCGGTAAATGGAACAGTCGACCGCCGTTTTCTCGAACAGTTGTCAAATACCCGAGACGTCACGAGGAAGTTGTTTCGCAATATTAAGTTTGATTCTCTTAAAAATATATAATGCTGTTATAAAAAAATAGCGTATGCAACTCGTTCATAATGTTGCTTTTTTGCATTCGTACAAATTTGAAAACTCGCTCCCAATGTCGGTCGTTTTCAAAACATGTACTCATGCAATAAAGCTTAACATTATAAACTAATTGCATAAACTACTATTTAACACGCTGTGCGCGAATTGAGGTTTTTCTTGTTTGTTTACCGTGTGTGAAACAGATAATGTTTTCATTCTAACCAGTAGTGTGCGAAACATTACGAAGCGTGCGCGAAATATGGGGCAGCACGTCCGAAACATAATTCGCACACAATGAGTTACAATTGAACACGCAAACATCGATAGGCTAAGGCGACAAACTCGACTCGTGCGCAAATCACCTTCTTCGCCCAATTATTTAACTTACTATTATCCAAATGACATTTAATTTTTGCACCCTTCCAAGAAAATTCGTTCCGGTTTTTCGTTTAAACAAACGTATATATCTACATTGTAAATTAATTTTACGATGAAAGTCAAATTTCAAGAACCAACACAATGTATAACAGAATTTCTTAATATAAAATCATTGAGTTTCCATACGAATCCTGCCTTCTTCTGTGATTCAGGAGTCCAGGAAAATGAAGGAAAGGTAATAAAATGTAATCGCCACTTCTCTAGAATTAAACATTCTATTTTTGGAGGAGCTCAAGCTGTCCTCTCTCCCTATTTCTCCCCTAGGGAAGATTCAAATCCATAGGTCTGCATTTCTTCTCCGATCAGAAGTCAACTCTTCGTAAAATAATTTCTAGGAAGATTCATTCTTCTCTTCTTTCATGGAAGATTTTTGCAATTGACATCTCTGGTAAGCAATATGCACGAGCCACCACTACGTTCATTACTAAGGGAAACTCTAATGACTAGCCCACGAAGCTGAAACCTTCTCAATCTAATGAATCTCTCGCGATCCGTCCGCCGGGCGGTGAAGGACACCTATCAACCCGTCATCGCACGCGTGCATGGTTGACGCGGTCATTGAGCGTCCGAGAGCGGTGACAGGCGGCCATTACGGATTCGTCGCACCCATATCGCTGACGATACGGCACCCCGCCCCCCTTGAAACCCCACGCCCGGGGCTTCGTGTCGCTCTCTTGGGACGCTGCCGCCGCCGCTGCCGCCGCTTTGTCAATCTCGTCGAGGGTGCTATTATTAGAGACCCCGCCCCCTCTCTCATAGGCGCCGCTTGCTCGCCCGCTTCGAAATGTCAACGACGTTTATTCGCTGTTCTTACTGGAGATTAAGCACGCCCCACCGCGACACGGCTCGATGCCGCGCCTGCGTGGCGGGAGCTCGCGGCACGCGCCGGTGGACACGCATGTACACTCATCCCTGGATTCTATGGGAGCAGACTGATTAAGTCGCTTGTTCGAAAGTACACACACTAGGTTGCTGTACATGAGTAACTATGATCAATAGTGTCATTACGAAAGAAAGTAATAAACATGATTCTGTATTTTTACTTTCTCGCATACATACGTATATTCAGAGTTATCGATTTCGAGATTTGAACGGAAATACACGTTTTGGGGTCCCATGATACCGAAAAAGTGTTTCTTTCAAAACGTCCGTCTGTCCGTCCGTGAGCAAAACTAGCACCCAAACCATACGTAGGATTTTTTCCAAATGGAAGAAATCTCTGTCCATCTGCCTCGAGTCGAAGCTATGAGATTTTGAAAGACATTCTTTAAAATTTGGGGGTACTTTAAATGAATCCCCTGGGACATTTTAAAAATTTTCTGAGAAACGGCTCCAAATTTTTTCTTTAAAATTCTTATAAGAATATAGTAAAATACACTTATAAAGCTGGCCTAGGTCCGATTTTCACGGTTAATTCTGAAGTTTCGAAAATTGCAAAAATTTGAATTTTTTCGGTGTGTTCCCACAACTGTAAAACAAAATAGATGTCTTTCCTTTAAATTAAATTTGTTGTCAATAATTAGTTCATTTATTAAGGTCATGTAAATTTTTTTGAAGATTTTAGTAGTTTTCGTTCAATACTGCGTGCAATATTTGCAATTTTAAAAAATTACAAAAGCAGATTTTTCTCCAAAACGACTCCAAATTTTTTATTTAAATATTTGGTAGGGTCAGTGCCAAACGAACCCTATACGATGCCATAAACGCTAAATTGCTCTATCCTTTTATTTTTTCAAAAATTACAAAAATGCAATTTTTTGACTTGCCTCCCAGGTCATTAATATTTACATTAGCGGAAATTTGTTCAGATTATTGTTTATGAGTACATGTGCTTAAAATCATGTTATATAAGTTGTATAAAAAGTTCTTGAAAATTCAACAGTTTTCTTTGAAAATGAACTCAATTTTTGGCATTTTGAGAAACGCTCAAATGCCGCTTTTTCAAAAATGGCTCTACATTTTCTCTTTGCACTTTTCCAACGGTTGCACATGTCGCAAAGGTAATTTTGGTGTATTCTTTTGTTTTTTTTCAAAATTTTCACAATTGTAATTTTTTAAAAGTATCTCTCATGTTGATATTCACATTTCCAGAGATTTGTGTATATTATTTCATTTCTGAGTGAAGTTCTTTAAATTAATACAAATGTAGTTTTTCGAAAACTCAATAGATTTCTGGGAAAAAGAGTTTCAAATTTCGCATTTATAGTTACGCTCGAACGCCAGTTTCTTAAAACTGCCCTAAATTCTTCAACGAAAATTTTCATACAGGACGAGGATTTACTCTTCTTTAATAATCGTAAAGTAATATTTCGGTTCCACTCTTAGGAGACCGGAAAATTGCAAACATTTAAAAAAAATGTTCTTGGACGGCGATAGATGGCAGCAGGCAAGAGGGTGGGGGCAAGACCGTAAAGCCATATTGGTAGATAACGATATTGGTAGATTATTGATTTTGAAGGAAATACACGTTTTGAGTGGCCCTGATTCCGAAAATGTATGTTTTTCCAAACGTCTGTCAGTCAGTCCGCCTGTGAACACTTGCGCCCAAACCACGTAGGATTTTTCAAAATGGATATTCCCCGGTCGATTTGGCTCGACTCGAGGCGCTGCGATTAAAAAAAGCTTTCTTCAAAATTTGGGAGTACCTTACATGAAGCCTCACGGGTATTTTCAAAATTTACTAAAAAACGGCTCCAAATTTTTTCTTTAAATTTCGTGAAAGAAGAGTAAAACACACTTGTAAATATAGCATAGGTCTGATTTTCTTGGTTAACTCTAAATTTTCGAAAGTTGCACAAGTTTGAATTTTTTCTACAACTACAAAATTGAAGATAAGAAATTTTTCCTCCAAATGAAATTTGTAGTCAATAATTAGTTCTTTCATTATTGTCACGTGCATTTTTTAAAACTTTAGTAGTTATCGTGTAATAGTGCGTGCAGTATTTGCTATTTCAAAAAATTATAACTATTTTCTCAAAAACGGCTGCAAATTTTTTCTTTTAACTCTTGACAGCGATAGTGCTAAATGCACTGTATAAGATGACATAAACGTCTTATTGTTCTATTGTTTTGTTTTTTCAAGTAATACAAAATTGTAAATTTTTACTTCTCTCACGAAGTTAGTATTTACATTAGCGGCAATTTGTTCACATTATTGTATTTATGAATACATGTGTTTTAAATAATGTCAAATAAAGTTTTTCGAAAACTCAATAGTTTTCTGTTAAAATGAGCTCAAAATTCTGCATTTTCAGCAATGCTCAAGCTCTATTTTTTTCAAAAATGGCTCCAATTTTTTCTTCATTTTTTTTCGAGCGGGTAAAACTAATTGCATTGTTAAAAATGACATAAAGCTCATTTTGGTGTATTCTTTTGTTTTTTAAAAAATACACAAATGTTTTTTTAATGTCTCGCACGCCGTTAATATGCACATTTCCAGCAATTTGGAAACACTATTGCATTTGCAAGTTAAAGAACCTCAAATGACTTGAAACGAAGTTTTTCGAGAACTCAAAAATTTTCTGTGAAAACGATATTCAAATTTTCTTTTTCTAGTAACGCTTAAACGCCATTTTCTTAAAAATGGCTCCAAATGTTTCAATGAATATTGCCATTTATGCCGTGGTTTTACTCTTTTTTAATATTTTTAAAGTAATAGTTGGGTTGTTTTTTATGACACTGAAAAATTGTGAAAATGTCAAAAAAATGTTATTTGGGTTCGATAGATGTCAGCTGGCAAGAGGATGGAGCAACACCGTAATGCCAATCCACACCAAGGAAATTAGAAAACTTTACTACGTGAATGTCTGTGCCATTCTGTAACACCACTAGTTAATCAAGCTGTCTCTCCAATTGGACTGTGTAAAATACCTGCACATTGTAAATATACAGGTATACACGTACAATACAGTGCAGTCATTATTACTTTTTAGCCTTACGAGTTCGTAAGAAGAGAAAGTTATGTAACCGTTTGCCTGGAAACGGCATTTTTTTAAAATTGAAAACAATGCTTCAGAATTTTTCGTTGCTTCCCAAAATTCGTTGACGAGAGGTCCGTCGGTAGACCCGATGGGATAAGTGTACGAAGTATGGCTCACGGGCTCGCGCGGGTGGTATTGGATCCCATTACTGTGGATTTTCAATTTTGAAAGACCGTGAAACCCCATAAGGCTTTTCGTGTATCAACCAGCCATTTGTTTTTAGTCACTATGAATATAAATAATTATGAATATTAAAATTGCGTTTAAAAAGTAATGTTTTCTAAGTATTCAAACAAACAAACAATTCTGACATATTTTGTGTGAATGTATGTACAGGCCCATACGCTTCATTTACTTAATTATTAAGTAATGTGTTTTGACTTCTTGTATTTATCATGTGAATTAAAAAATATCAATAAATTGATGAATGTGTAAAATATTTAGACTTATAAAATTTGAAACATATCAATTAGGAAGATTCACCGTGACATTTAATGGTTAGTCATGTGTGAGGAGCACAATATTAAAAGGTTTGAGAACCAGTATTTTGGATCACCCGACCGCAGAGCAAATTGTAATGCGAACCATCTGAGACCGACATCGGGGACGACACTGAGCTACAAGTAGTTGGAATATCTGCGGTTATTCAATGCTGCCAGGCGATTACGTGAACTGCTGCAGCCCATGAGCTGTGTGTGGGCGGGGCTCGAGCCGGCTCTACAACGGCGATGACAGAGCATGAGAGGCCGCTCGCCGAGAGAGACACTGACAGCGGCAGCAACTTGCAGCTCCTTACCCTTCCTCCGGCGGCAGCCCGGGCGTATTGATTTATTACAGGCATCGAACGTTGCTAATTCGGAACTGAAGGGAAAAGTAAACTTCTTGGAATTGGAAACGTCTTGTATTACCTGCTTTTTCGAGTTAACGAGAAAATAATAATGATATTCAAGAAGAGAACCTTGGTTCCTTCGTTTATAAAATTACTCTCCAATTTACTGAAAATTGAGGAGTACAGCTTATGAATGTCTCCATTTTGGCACAGGCTGGAAGAGTTTAAATTACAACCAATGTACGCTTACTTGTATCCTTTAGTCTTGATAATTTATTTTTCCTGTGAGAATATCGTAGAAAACCCGGTTTGAATGTTTTCTCACTATAAAGATTTCTTTTGGAACTGTCAAAAACTAAAGGTGATGCGTCACTTCGAACGTTTGCATGAATTCCATGTGTTTTAGAATAACAAGTTTTGTTTAAAAAATATTATTTCGTATTGTTCGTGTTCGACTTGTCTTAAGCCGTTTGCGCAGATGCCTCTTTAAAAGCCGTTCGAGACACGGGAGGGAGAACTCTTCTCGACACTGAGGAAAAATAAAATTTCAAGTTAAGGATGTATTTCAATAAAATACGCATGGTTTGTATCAATAAATTTGCACTAAGTGTAAACAAAATAACCGATAGGTTTGTAGTATTGCGTATTACTTTACCTTTGCAGCGTTATCTTCAAAAGATTTGTTTCATTTTTTAATGGTTGTGGAGACGTGTCCGTGGCTTACATGATGCACACCCCAAGGAATGGAAAATGTCTTGAGTATTTTTCGACCTACAATGCACTATTTATTTTATCAGAAAGAAGGAAAAAATCTTGAGAATTCTAACTCCCCTAGTTTGGTCTTAAGTTGCAATACAGGAATTATCAGCAAAAGGGAAGAGGAATTGTGGTAGCTAACAGAGTGGAAATACCTACCCTGTGGTATAGCTTTCGAAGGCGAGTTCGAAAATTCTTGTTAAAATGAATCAGCATACTCTGCAGCGCTAAGTGACATAAGTAGGTGTTATTCGGCCAGACTCTACTTTTTTTTAACGCGAAACATAAAATTACGCTTCACGTTTCGTCCGCCGCCACAGGATGCTCCACAAACTACACGTGTGGCAGCGCGTCGGTGCCGTGGGAAGTGTCTCTGGAACCTTTTCATTTTGTCGCTAATGGATCCTTTGACATTGTGGTCCCACGCTGGGGTGAATATTGGATTCTGCAGTGACAACATAGGCAGCCCAGTGTGTCAAAGCAACCAATTTCCGGCATGTAAGCCCGTGTCGGGGTTGCGGCCATTGATTCATTTCCTGCAATAAGTGCATATATAAACATAGGGTAACTAAAGTAACGTCTATTTCATCGCAATATCCAGAATGCTAGACCTTAATTTCGTTTCATTGATCGTCATTTATCTAAATTGTTATCACAAGAATTAGTACTTAACATATTTATCATAAATACATTATATTATCACTCCCTCTTGAATTATATCATCATTTGGATTCTATGAAATTTAATTAAAATGAAGAATAAACTGTTTAAACTTTACATTTCAATCCTTTAGTTTGATGAAAGTTTTAAATTTAATATTACAAATTTTAAATTTGATAACCAATTGAAGATTATGACTCCCCCCTCTATTAGAATGAAACTATTTACTATCTTGATCTTTGATCATGAAAGAGCCGTACTGTGAATTTTCATTCGCGAGAAAATCCAGCAGTACCCGACAACTACATCATTGGGCATTTCTATATTATTCACCGACACGTATTCGATTTGTTTTATCTTTTTAAATTTGACTAATTCTTACACGTTTGCACGTATTAAAGGTTTTTATAGTTGTTGTTTTTTTCATGGAATTTACTCTTTACCCTGGTTTCCTTCTGGGCATTAGTTGCAACTTTTACTCCTTCCAGACTTGATATTCTTACACAGTTTATTTAAGTTCATAAATATTATTATTCCCATCAACATATTTTAGGCGTTGCGTGCCTGCTCGAATACTGCACGTAATGAAGATATCATTCTAGGCCTGGGCGTCGTTCGTCCCCGCTTCACATTGACGTCATCGCCGCCGCCGCCCCCATTTTTTCCATGTCACGTCCGCCTCAGGCACGCCGCTCTCATGGCCCCCAGCATCTCGCTGCTTGCCTCGCAGTGCGTCACACCTTGCCAGCGCCCGTCGCTCCTCTTTGCTCATCTTCGTCTCGAGAAGGAAACTGGGATGTCAGAGGGTGTCAAAAATATAGATACGTTTTTACCCATATTGCAAACATATTTTAGCAAACCGATGCTTGCGATACTTCATTGATTGATGAAGTATTTCGATATCTGCTAATTGACATTTTGTAGCATTGTGCGCAACTTAAGCATCATTTCATGATACAATGAACCTTCACTGGTTAGTGAATTGTTTTTGTTTTCTTTTGGTATTTCTCTCAGCTGTTATGCCATTCTCTTCAAATCTCAAAAATAGCTCCTTGACAATTTTTGTGCAAGTTCCCTTTCTGATGGGAGAGATTTGTGGAATTGGGGGTACAGGAACCAATCTCAGTGACGTAGTTTTCAAAAAAAATATTTTATTTTCGTTAAAAATTGTACAAACTACGTGACATAAGATGGAGAAGTACAATTTACGCACGCTTTCTTGAGCTCCATTATCTCTTCCTAACCTTTTTAGTAGATAATTTCTTACAATAAAATGGTGTTGCCATATTTTTTTAATTGCATTTATATCTAGCGTGTCATTATGATGAAGAAGTTATCACAAAATTATCAACACCAGACATAATATTGATTTCACGATTATCGATATTATATAGGATTATCGATAAAGGGAAATATTCCTTAAGTGTGGTCAATATCTAAGCCTTTTTGGCGATATCTGATGATGAATGGTTTGATAAATGGCAGTAGGGTGATAATGTTGACAGGATTTGAATGATATAGAGCAATGAATTGAGAGACAGAGCAAACGAAAAAACTTCAAAGAAACCTGCCGCGAACCTGCAAAAATCCACCATAAATTTCATTTGGAACGACGGGGGGTGAATATCAGTACCGAAGGTGAGCGAATCACCCCTATATATCGATACCAATTTACCATCTTGAAAATCAATATTTCAACGTCAGCTTCCCCTGGATAGTTGGGCAAACTCACGGATTCGAAAATCATACCACCACGGATTACACGGGAGTCGCCCGATTACATCCCTCGGTCAGCCTTCCCTCGCTCCCGCTTCCCAGTTAATCCCTTTTCACTTTTGGCTACGTGATAAGGCATAGCCCGATTGCATCCCGGCCGGTGTTTTGGGAGCGAAGGAGCAATTTAGTTGAGTTTCCATTCAGGAGAAACGCAAACCGAAGTTTTTGCACCAGTCGAAAAATAACTCGAACAAAGGTGAACGTAGCAGAATCTTCGAAACTGTTTATGTAACGCCATTTCTCTATAGTGGTATCTATTGATAGTTACGTGTTTTTTAGTTTGAAACTGGAAACTGACCGATAGATGACAGATCTGTGAAGCATTGCGAATCTTGGTGCTGTGAAAATCGCAGCCTTCAAGAGCTTAATGGTCAGCAATTGTGCGCATGCGTACAACACGAATTCTCGGGCTCCGCGTGACATCATCGGGCATTCTTGTTCAAAACTGGATGTCTTAGACCCCAGTTACCTCCAGAATTAGGCGTGTAGGCGCGCGTGTGAAGAAAAATAAAAGCCGATCTCAGCAATTAGTATGCACTAATTCAGTGTTTTTTGTAATTACACAAAAATATAATATTGTGAAACATATTTTTTTTATTTATTCAATGTAATGGCGAGTGTCAAGCAGCACTAGGGTTGCCAACCGTCCTCCACTGGGGATGTTAGTCTAAATTAAATTTTCATAAAAAGAAATGTGTTGTTCCTTTGCTTTCTTATCGAGTGTCCTCCCTTGTACATAAACACTATTGGCAACCCTACGCAGGAGTGTCACTGCGATTTACTCATAGCTGAAGTAAAGCAGCTATTCCGGCGTCATCCAATCGGAAGGTCGAACGCCACCATAGTGATGTCACTGTAGTGACGTATAAGTTCCCGATTGGATGGCACCGAAACAGCTGATGATATGTCAGGGGCAGCATTGGAAAAATCGCAGTATAGGGCGTCTGAAGAATGTGGAAGGATCCGACGCGACGCGGGCGGGGAGGCAGAGCGGAACGGACTCCGGAGCGCTTCCTGGGGAGAGTGAAGGAGGTGAGAATGGGCAGAATGAGCCACCGCTTTGCGCTCCGATGCCGCTGCGGCCTGAGGATGCTCAGGGTCACGGAAGAGACACGCTTTCGGGCTTACGCTCGGAACGAACCACCACGCTTGCGTCATCTTGTAAACCCGCCCTGGCGCGCCAGTTTAGAGGGGTCTATAAAAGTTACGTCCTTTTTATTTTAATTGTATTCACTAGTCAGCCACAAGACTTCACTGGTTTCAGAAAACAATACAATCCGCACATTTATTCCACTATTTACATTTGAGGTTAACGCACCTGGGTTCCTGAATTTGTTAATTTTATGTATTTTTTGGTTGGCGGTGGTAGGGTGTATTACAGGGAAAAAGTTACATATAAAGCCTGATGTACTGCTAATGGTGGGAGTTGTCGGTTAATTTGTACACTAGCCACAAGATGGGGTTAAAGCTATATGATTGACGAATGGATCATTTTAGATTTCATCCGGACTATGTTAGTATTCGGTTCAGCGCTCTGGCTAATGTAAGGTTTTTCTCCTAGATTGAGGAGTGTTGTCTGTTCGCAAGGTGCATTTTAGCATCAAAATACGGTGGAAAGTATGTTTCGCGTAGACTCAAATATTGCTTTGTGTTACGCCCTTGCATGACCGCCCACCTTAGATATCTAAAAGGCACGTTAATGTTCAATCATATTTATCTCTGAACTTCTCAGAGGTCCGCGCGGCAAGGTGCGGGTCAAGTGTGATATGGCAGAATGGCAGTTCTACGACAGAGCGGCTTCCTCTATCTTCCGCCATAAAGATAACTGCAGTTTGCAGGACACGATGTCGGCGGGGGCGGCGGACTCCTGCTGCAGCTGTCGTCTCTGACCAGCTGCCAACTGACTTAAATAGTAGACCCTTGAACATCGTTCATGGCTTCGATACTTCAAATTCGAAAATTTATTCAACTTTTGTTTGTGACAACAGGGCATTACGTATTTTGTTGGGGTGTGGTGATGAAGACATCTATGATCCATGAATAGTGTGTCCACAAAACTGAGGAGCAAATAGAATGACGAGAATTCAGGACTAGAAAGCATAACACGTTATTTTAAATTAATCAAAAAATAGATTGTATATTTAATTAAAGTCGGTTATTAATTAATTTGTTCGCTCTTTCTCGTTTAACTGTTTCGTTCTTAACTGTATTACAAATTTACGCAATATTTTTTAATGAGCTTATTTTGACTTATACGTTTGAATTTTAGTACCCGTTAGGGTCTTTACTGATTTTGCAGAAAAATCAAATAAGAAATTATACGAGTACAATCTAAAAACAATTTTCCGAATTTTAATAAATAATATGCACTATACAACCATCCATTCAAAACAATTTTATCCTTTCACATTTGCCAGATCAATTGAATACGTTTTCGACAACCGTCGAAATTTTGCTTTTCTGCCAAAAATTATGATAAAATGTTTAATACTATTTTTTTCTGGATATGAAAATGTATCTCCTCTTTCACATACAAACTTCACTTGCTTCGCGAAGCCTTAACAAAAATTTTAGTATAAAAGAGATAATTACACTATATCATTAACGAAAAAAGACAATTCATTTGTAGAGAATTTGATGGAATTATACTTTTCATATACGATATCGTTTAGTTTTACCGCCTCGATCCTCTGTATTATTTCCAAAAAGGGCGCACTATTCTACTTACTACGTAAAGACGATACTGTATCAACAGCATTTCCTTTCGGTTATTCTCCCCAGGAACACACTCGAACACTGGAACAATCTGCGCCGGAAATAAGTTGCGGAGAAAGTCAATATCTGCAGAGATATATCTTTTCTTCTCCACTTGTGTTTCTTCTCATAGCTTTGGGATCAAGGACCACCAGCTATTTCATTCACTCATTAGATGAAAATGAAACTAAATTCAGGCAGTATATACGTCTAGGTTCACGTTATTTTCATGAGAAAATACTTATCTTGGAAGAAAATATGCAATGAGTTTCAAATTACCAGAGTAAGATTGGTTTTGAAGTGTATCCTGGAGTTATTGCAATTATATTAGATAGTATATTTAGGGTGTGGCAAAAAAACGACTTAAGGATGAAGAATTCTGTACTGAAAAGGCTTACGAATCGACTCTGAGGAATATCTATATATTTAAAAAAATAAGTATTCTGCCATGGCTTCGTTTAGAGCTTCTACTGAACCGATTGTAGTATTTTTTCCTTTAAATGAAAGTACGTGATCTCTAGATGTGTTATCAGATATTGTTAGTGTTGATTCACCAACATTTACGGTGAAAATTAATTAAATCATTCTTTAATAGTACGCTTATCAATAGTCAATTGTTTTCTTCCAAAGCTGCTTCATGGTGGCGCTGCTTGATGTTTTGTTTTGATTGTTGAGATTTGTTTACAATTCGTCAAGGTTTTGTTTCAGTGTAATATTGCATTGTGGCGTTGATAGTTGGCATGTATTTGCTTTTGTGGAGTATTTTGTAGAGAACATTCGGACAGTGAGTTTTGCTCGGTTGTACTTAAGTAGTGAAGTTGTACACAGGTTATGTCGATCGTTGCCCACGCGCCCCAAAAGACGCAAACGTACATTAAGTGGACGAAGGAAAAGAGGAAGTCAGCGTAGAAGTCGTGTTAGTGAGGTCATTTCGTTCTCTGTTGGGTCGTTGTCTATGAAGTGTCAGTTTTGTTCTGCTTTGCACTTCCCATGTGAGAGAAATTCTGCAAACGAGTTTACTCTGTGTTGCTTAAATGGGGAAATAAGTTTACCTTCGAGCAATATGCCAGAAGAAATCAAAGTTGTTTATAGATGAAGACACATCAAAAAACTTTAGAGATAATATTCGTCAGTATAATAGTGCTCTTTCTTTTGTGTCATTTGGTGCCGATATTGTATTGCCACCTGGTCATGGGCCATACATGTTCAAAATTTTGGAAACTCTACATCACAAAATATACCCTGAAGATCCAAACAACGCAACATATTGTGAACATTAATCTGGGCATAGCATTTTACATTTATCTCAGATCTCACCGTCAAATTTTGACGGGTTCTCACTAGTAAATTCTGAATTCCGTAACAGAGAAATGAGAGTTCGATACAGCTCTAGATAATATACTCCACGTGTTATCAAGCCGGCAGTGTCGACAGGGTCGCAGTAGGTGGGAGGGGGGAATGTGAAGAGATCTGAACATAATTATGACAGTCTTAAATCACTGGCGTAAACATTTTCAATTTTTTTTAACAACCGAGGAATAAATTGCACATTTAGAGGAAACGGGTCACAATGCGACCAGGGCAAAATCATTACAACGAATTCTATCTTTTTCTACGTGAAAATTGAAAATAAAGATACCCAAACCGTCGGATACCCTAATGTGTGTCGACGGCGTCGCCGGTGTCGGCGACATCGACTGTATCATTGGTTATTTTGTGTTTCCGGGCGCGTTAACTGCTATTGACATTAGTCTCGTAAATGTGATGCATGTGTTTAATCGCGGGAGGTGGCGGTCTTGTTCCGCTAGATGGCGAGACCGGTGCCAAACTATAAGCCGACTTGGGATTTTTCCCCCATCCGAGTATCCCCCACCAGCGGGCCATGCGCCAACAAGGAAGGTGAAGGAAAGACCGTGTCCATGGCCTGTTTGTGAGGGTACTACTCCGGCATTCGTCTGGTGATAAGAGAAATCAGGGCAGAGCAGTCGGCCTCTAGAATTGTCCTCCAGACGGCAACTTAATTCGATCTATCTGGCTAGTGTCGAAAATTCTCTTACCGTCGGGTAGGTTGGTTAGTTAATTAGTGATTCCGGGCGCGTCAACTGCCAAGATTACTAGTCCCGTAAATGTAGTGTATGTTGTCCTCGGGAGGTGGCGGTGATATTTCACCGCTGGATGGCGAGATCCGACCTACCGTCGGCTAGCGGGGTTTTCCTCAGCCAGGTACCTCTCATCAGCGAGGCAGCCGCCGCAGCCGGGAAAAGCTCCGAGTTCCCCACCAGTCTCCCGCAATGTGTGGTAGTGTAGTGCATGTTAGTGTAACTGTGTGTGTGTAAGGGGTGAGGATAGAACTAAGAAGAGGAAGGAAAGATCGCGCACGCTCCGTCGCCCGTTTCCTAGGGTGCTGCTCCGGCATTCGCCTGATGTTAATCAGAGAAACCACGGGAAACCACCGACCAAAGCAGCCTGCAGCTAGAACTGTCCCAGAGCGTCTGAATTCAACTTAGCTATGAAGTTAGTGTTGGAGACCCTGCCACCTTCGGAACTCGAAACCTAGGACCCCTGGCCAGAGGCAATAGTGACATCAGTTGATGCTCTGAACCATCTCAACCGGTCGACGACGACGTGGACATCGACGGCATAGACGGCATAGACGATGTAGACGGTATAGACGGTATAGACGGCATAGACGGCATAGACGGCATAGACGGCATAGACGGCATAGACGGCATAGACGGCATAGACGGCATAGACGGCATAGACGGCATAGACGGCACAGACGGCACAGACGGCATAGACGGCACAGACGGCATAGACGGCATAGACGACATCGACGACATCGACGACATCGACGACATCGACGACATCGACGGCATGGGGAGACGGCGTCGGTTGCGTCGGGGGTTGGCGGCGGAACCAGCTGCGGAGGCGTCGGCGTCGGTGGCGGACGTCGCGCGGAGGCAGTGCCGAGCGGCGCGGCGCGGCGCGGCGTCCCATTTGCCGGGCCGGTTCCTGGCGCGAGGTGCCCACTTTTCCCCGCGGAATGTAGCACGGCGCGCGGCGCACTTCCTGCGCGGCTCCGGCGGCGGCCACGGCGCTTCCGACATTAACGAGCGCTCCCCGCCCCGCCGCCCCGCCGCCTCGCCGCCCCGCCGCCGCGCCGCCTCGCCGCCCCGCCGCCCCCGAGACGCGACAGGGGCTACGCACAGCACCCTTGCCGCTCCAGCCCCTCGGCCGGTAGGCGCGGTCGCCGATGATCTGTTTCTTGGACGTAGATGGTAGGATTCTCATCGATCGTAGGTTTCTTGAACGGAGGATTCTCACTGTAGGACATCTCTGGGAGTGTTCATAAAAACGATGAGACGGTGGTCTAGGTGTTAAATTTAAATCTTAAGACTACATTTGAGTTTGAAGGTAAAATGTGTGTATAACCTACTATAACTGTAAAATATTTGTAACAAACTTGAATGCATTATTCTCCCAGTTGTTGTCAAATTAAAAACTTATATGCACAAGCTGGAAAGTCAAAGCACGTAGTTGTTAGTATTACAAATTGTGTCTAACTGTGGCATAGAACTATCTGATCCAAATCACGTCATTTTCTTCAAATTTTTGAACAAGTAATTTCGCCCACGTTCCAGATCATCTGACGCGTGTTTCCTTGTCGCGGCGTCCCGTCCTGCAGGCGAGCGGCAGAGTTCTCTCCTTCACTGCTCCGCATCGAACGCGGACTCACGTGGGCGTGTGGAGTGGGTGAGGGCGAGGGCTGCTCGGCTGCTGAAGCACGCCGTATGCCCCCTCCTTTTCGCCCCCGCCTCGCGACCCCCTCGCGTTGCCAGTGCGAGCGCCTCTCATCACGGCGCGTTTTAATCACCCCTCGCGCGCATGTTGTTCGCCTCAATGACTCGATTCCCGCCCCGCGCGCTCTGATCTGTTCTCGCGGTCGCCCCTTCCCCTCTCCTCACTCACCCCCTCCCCGCCCCTTCCCGCGACCTCCGTCTCAGGTGCGTTCGCTAGCTGCAGCTCCCCGACCCCTTTTCATGCGAGTGCTGCTGTTCCTATCTTGTGGGACTTGGGTTTGTGGTGCGTCGTGATGTACTTACTCGTACCGGCCGCTCCTTCCTTCTCCATCAGGCCCTTTGTCCACACGTGCGTCATCCATCACTGGAGTTCGAAGCTGGCGGTCTCTCATCTCGCTTCCATTGTTCGGCACCGACTCTGGTTTCTCGTCCCCGCACTCGTCTCTCCGTAAAACCTCTCACGAGTCATTTTCAATTTACTTCCCTTCGAACCATCTCTTTCATACTGTTTCGTTATTAGCGATCCTTTCCTGTTTATTTGGAATGTATTGTGAGTGAAAATGACTTACATTCGAACATAAGAAAACCTCGAACTATTAGACATCCAATAACAAATAATACTGTGTCTGCGTGGAATTTTGAGAAACAAATACCGTAAAATAAAATTATAGGTAATTTCTTGTATTCCAGAAATGCATTATATATTTTATTAACTTCCGAATATTGTTATTCTAACCGTGCTTGCCTCTCACTGTCCATTTTACCGACTCATATAGAAATAATGTGATACTTTCGACAATTCGATATCTTGTACACACTGGTGTCGTCAACATAGATTGCAGTTTTCACGTTAACACTAAGATATTTGTTTATTTGTTTTACGTCAAAAACAGTTCAAACTGCGTATGACGTGCTATGAGGAAAAGTGAATTGTGTGCACATTTTCAAAATTCTGTGATCTCTACACTAAGTCATATATTACTTAAATTTTAAAAAATTGAATTATTCCATTTAATTCCATTTAAAAATGGAATTTCGGTAGCCATTCCATTTAAAAATGGAATGGCTACCGAAATGTTAAAATTCGTAGCCAGGTTACGTATGAGTAAGTTCGAGAGGGTGAAACGCCAATATGCCAAAATGATAAAAGGAAAACAAATTTAATATGATTTTTAAAAAAATTTCTTGCTATTGATGAATTAAAATAGTAAAATATAACTACATAGTAAAATGTAATTAGAGATTATTTTATTTATCGTTTACAGCACTCTCAGCGATTCGATTATGAATCGTTTGAAATAAATCGAAACTCCACGTCGATACTATCGACAATAGGTTACTTCTAACATCAAATCCAAATGCAATATCGAGTTAAATGTCGTCGGAATCCTCTCCGCCACTCAGTGTATCGCCATAGAATCATGCGACTACTTTTAACTACTTTTCTTGCTCGCCACCTGCCTCGTCGAGCGACCGGCGCCCAACGCATCGCCCGCTCCACGCAGCCACCTGCTGCTTCTCCCCTCCCCTGTCCTCCCCGCCGCAGTCACCCGCGTGCCCGCCCTTCCCCTCCTGCACCTCCTCCTCCCCCGCCTGCGCCGCGGCCGCTCGGGCTCCACCTCGGCAATCGCGCTCGCCGCCGTCGCCGCGCCCCGAGAGACTCGCCCGCTCGGCCCTCCCTCGCCCTCGCCCTCGTCCTCGCCCTCGCCCGCCCCCGCGCTCACCTACAGCTGGCTCGAATTTAACCACTGATAGGAGAAAATAGCGGCCGGCTGCTCTGACCGGTAGTTTTCTGTGGCTTCTCCAATCAACACGAGGCGAATGCCGGAGACTACCGTAACAAAATCGACTACCGTAACAAAAGGGTCAGGGACCGCCCGCGATCTTTCCTTCCTCATCTTGCTCCCTGCGTCTCTCCTTAGACACCCACTTACACTTACAGCACATGTCGTACATTACCCCGCATACCGGAGCTTAGAGCCTGCCCCGGCTGGGACGGTGCTCCGCTAATGGAGATACATGGACGAGGAAACCCCGCAATTCGACGTGTAGGTTGTCGCCGGATTTCAAATGCCAGCATGGAAAGGAACACCGCCACTTCTCGGAATATATCATACAATATATTTACAGGACTAATAACGTTAGTAGTTGCCGCGTCTGGAAACAGTAAATACTCACTCATCCCGCTCCGAACTGCTTTTCCCCGCTTCTCTCCGCTTGGTCGTTCGTGACGACGCGACGTTCCCAGAACAGCGGGCGTAATCATCGACAGACGAACCTAAAGAAGCCTTTACAATACCATTTCTACTCACTTTGTCTGCTTCAAAACAACGTAAGTGGGAAGAAATAAATCTGTCCCACAGAAAGGGCCTCCGAGACCCGAGGGAGCTGTGAAGTTCAAGTTCTAGATTTTCTTGACCGTTGCGTCCGGGAGGATTGGTTAGTTATCCTTCGGGTGTTGTCGAGAGAGAATCCGGTTATGTGTTGGAGGGAAGGCAGACGAGCCTCAAAGTCAACTTGAAGAAGAAATAAAATGTATTTTCTCTTCAGAGTAGAAGACTGGCTGCTCGGTATCGAGCAAGGACAGTTGACGTGTGATACATTCCTTGGAATGGTCGATTAAATTTGAAAGCACACTTACTGTTAGTATTCACTCATTCATCTCTAAGAATCATAAATAACCCTTGTCCAGGTATAACCTCCATCTATACACTTCAATAATGGAATTCTTCCTTAGTTCATAATTCACATTGACGAGCTATGCTCGGCTCTCCCTCACGTCCCAGCAGAGTATACATCTTCATTTGAATATCTACGAAGATAATAACTGAAAATAATGTGCCTGTCGTACATTGAAAGCACACGAAGTCATTGACGTAAATATTTAATTAACAAATATTTAACGATATTTTGTTTTGATATTCTGAAAGACACAGTGAAATTAGCTTCACTCCCGTTTTCTCCTGAAGTCAACAAACCTAAACGCAACGTATGAATTACTCGCATTTCTCTAAACGGTTCATTCATTGTTTCAGATGAAACATACATTCAAGCAATTTAAACGCTTGTTGGTTTTATTGTAATTTCTCCTCGGCGGTATGAACATAATTGGCGAAAGAAACTGGAAGTGAAGATAATTTGTGACCCACAAGGCTGTCGGGGATGCTGCTCCCTTTCGCTGAAGCAGACGCGAGGTTTCACTTGAATACTTTCCGAGGCGTCTTGGAACCGAGGAACGGAGCACAAAAAAACCGGCTCCGCCCGCTGATAGGTTTTCACTCCGGCGAAGTAGAGCGCATGTCTAATTACTGTAGGGCACGGGCTGACGTGCTCGTGCGAAGAAGTTAAAATCTGAGAACGAGTTCCAGAAGGCCCATCCGTCTTCACGGGCCGGATCTGAAAGACCGATACGTCTAACGTCTCTCGAAGCCATTTCCGATCAATTCGCCGATCTTTTTCGTTCGAGAGCACTTCTGTGAAGACAAAAGAAGGTTAAGGTTGCTCAGCAACATCAGAGACGTAGTTTTCTCTCTATTATGGAACGAAAGAACTTCCACAGCAGCTGGGGGAAATCCTCGTTGCCTCCTCTAAACTACGCAATTAACTACAAAGTAATGGAGGAAACAAGGTAGAGCTCCATGAGACAAGATTCATGCAACACTTCACTTATAACATCACTTAAAGTCCTGTTAAAAAGCAGTTTTTCCCCATTTTACCGTAGTTGATGTCTAGAGAAAGCATTCATGCTGGCTGTGGACAATGAATGGCAATAAAGTCACACACTTTATATAGTGCTCAACATAATTCATGGAAAACTAAGGGGGAAATTCTTTCGTTAACTTTGCACTCGAGGTGAACGCACAATAGAAACACGTTAGATATTTAGGAATTTGTTGTATTGCACTGCATTGTTTTTTGCTTTTGCCACTCAAGTGTTTCAAAAATACGCCGAACACGTGAAAATATTTGACCCAGCGCGTTGTGTCATAATACACAATGTGAATCCACAAATTAGGGCGCATTTCAATATCGCTGTGTGAATATCTCTCATGAAAAAGATAAAGTACGCTTTAACAACGTGATATTTTTCTGCTTGTTTGTATTTTTGTTTCGTAGAAAATACTTGGTACTTCATCCTATCACTGTCGTAATATTACGTTCTCACATATGTAGAGGGGACATATTGCGATGGCACAAAATTTCGATATCATTTGTCAATGTCAAAACATACTTTCCAGGTGTTTCTCAACACAAAAATGTGATTTTTCCACATGCCATATGTCTCAACGCAGCTGTGACACCTAAACAAATCGATGCAATTTGTTAGCATTAATTATATCACATTGTATCTGTCAATTTTCCCAACTGAAGTGAGATCGTGGTGTACGAGTTAGTTGGTAATCGGCATGCACAATGCAAATTCCGTTGATTAACACGGTGATCTAACACTCTTCAGTATATTTCCTCAGTTCCTAAAGTTCACATTAAAATTACGAGGCAGGTAATAAGGGGATTCCCATTACGATATTCCCATTAATTTTTAAATGAATTATACAAAATTATTCCAATGTATTTCATTAATAAATCATATAAATATCATTGATTTTTTTGAAGGTTTGGAAAACCAGGGATACATGGTCAGCATTTTTTCGATTCAATTTTCACAACAACAACAACAACAACAACAACAACAACAACAACAACAACAACAACAACAACAACTATTATAATGAAGTGAATCTTTAGAGTAATCCTTTTGGTATATACAGCAGCTAATGGTATGATTTCATCGCATCTTATTGAATAGAAATAAGATGAATTAAACCGTACCTTTTATCTGCCTAAAGATAATAATTACGATAAATGAATTTATACAAAAAATCTAATTTCATTCAATAATCGACGTTCTAGGTACTTTAACTTTTAATTTTCACGAGAAAAAGATGGAATTCGTAGTGACGATTTTACCTAGATCGGTTTGGGACTATTTATTTAATGTTAGATTGTTTAAAAAGTGAAAATTTTTACAAAATGATTTAAGACTGTCATTCTTGTATTCAGAACTCTACGATCTTGATTTTCACTCAGATGCACAAAAAAAGGAAACAAAATTGAGAATATAACAAGTTATACAGAGAATTAATTTTACTTTTCACATGCGCAAACTTGTTTAGCATTATGAATGGGGAAGGTATTGACATAAATGAACCAAACTCCATCAATAATGAACTCATCCGAAGATTATATATACCTTCAGTTATGAAAATAATGAAATGTGTAAGTTTTCATGACCGACAGTTATGAAAATAACATGGAGTGACCACTTGGCTTAATTATATGGAGGACGTTGGACATTTAAACAAATTTCTCAAACATTTATCGCAATTGTTTCTTGATGTTTGCTCGAAGAAACAAACAGCGCACTTATAATTACGGTAAAACTTCGATTTTCATTTAAACCTCTCAACATTGCAAAATATTGACTTTTCTGTCCTGTCCTACACTTTCATTATTGAATGTCCTGTCCTACATCTTCATTTCCTAAAGCAATTTAATCTAATATAGAATTGTTTAAATTATTCTATTCAATTTTGAAAATATGACAATTATCATCATTTTTATCACAATTTTTAGTCAAATCGTGGCATTTTTTAAAATATATCTCAACAAGATTTTCTGAAATATTGCCCCAATGTTTTTCTTTCAACTTTTTGTAAGAGAGCACATTACTCTAAATTTTATGAGAAGTATAATTTTCTTTCAAACCTTTGAATTTTTAAAAATTAAAAATATAGTTTTACGATTCGCTAGCGCTTCAGCGGGGTGAGAGTTTTGGATGATATGGAAGACGTATAATTGTACTGACAAGTATGAATGCAGTGTCGGCAGCATTATTACTGTGTCAGTGACAGCAACTACTACAACTACAATTTTTTAGGATATTAATTGCAATAATATAGTATAGAGGAATCATTACAAATAATACAAGAAAGTATGTACTGCCAATACAATCTATTATTTTTGAATGCACTAAATGGAACTAAGAAACTGTTTCTACATGTAACAAAGGATTGCTTGATGTTTCCAGGCACGTCAATTGCTGTGATCATTTGTCTCGTGAAGTGTAGTAAGTGTAATGGGTGAGTGTAGAACAAGGAAGGGAAGAACGCATGTAGTACGTGACCCTTTCGTTAGGAACACGGGCCTGCATTCGCCTTGTATTGATAAAAAATACATGCAAAGAGCAGCCGGTGGCTAGAATTCTTCTCCAGACAGCGGCTGAATTCTAACTAGGAAGTTTCGAAAATTCCGCCACTTCGTGGCTGGAACCCTGGAACTTCCCGGCCTGAGTCGCTGCAGTCAGCGGCAATGCTGGCTCTGAGCTAATTCACCCGGGGTTTGTCATCACGATTAATACATTTGTAATCTTAATGATTGCATACAATGAATTGAGAATATATGGCCGGTTTGAAAATACTGACAAAAAATCCCATGAACATTCTCTTTCAGACGTCAAGGGAAGTAAAAACATTGGATGTGTTCGGCGTTCAGTGGACAGTCACATGTATATTTTCATCGAAAAAACTGCAAGCAAAAAAATGACAGGCTATCGCATCAAATATCAAATCACTTGCATACCGGTCACATAAATCACATCACAATAGTATAACATATTTGGAGAGAAAAATGCAGATGCACTGGTTATGGTAGTTTGCCGATCAATGTATATTCAACGATGGCGTCCAACACCCAAGAATTCTTGACTTGATTGTAAGACAGTGCACAGAATGAGAGATAATGAATGAATGAATGAATGAATGAGAGTCAGAGAGAGAGAGAGAGAGAGAGAGAGAGTTTTTTGATTCCGAACTACTTAGGTTATTATTCTTAAATGTAGTGCATGTTACACCTGAGGAACGTGGTGAGATCTGGCGCCGACGTATACGCCACATTATTGAAATTTCCCCCACCACCTCTCTCGCTTAATAGGGCACGGCACAGCCGGGACAAGCTTTAAGCTCCGGACTGATCTCCAGACTTGTGAGGTAGCGTAGTGCATGTACTTTGTGTGTGTGTAAGGTCATACGGAGAAGCAAACAAAGACTGCACGTGTTTCGTGACCCGCTTATTAGGATACTGCTCTGTCATTCGTCTGTTACTGATTGGCGAAACCACGGAAATCTACCGTTAGAATTCTTTTCCAGACGGGATGATTTCGGTCCAACTCAATACAACCTGTTGAAAATATATTGCACATATTTTCGGGACAAATAGGAACCAAACTTGAGTGAAGTTACTCCCTCGAAGCCAATTATTTAGACATTTCTTCCGTTATTTGCACTTTGTTTTACCACAATGTATTGTGAATTAATCCGTATCACTATTCTCTTTTACTCACGCATCACCTTGCTAATTCTAATATTTGGTTCGTTCCCATGCTAGTTAACCACTCTTGTGAGACTGCGTAATAATGTGATGTGTGCCTGACGATTCAAAATAAATGTAGTCATCTCCAATGGCAAGAGCAGGACAGAAAACAATTGCGGTATTGTCAGTGCACGAAAATCGTCACACGTCTCAAAAATTGGCATTTTGCAGGAGAACGGTTATAACCGGGGCGAAGGGGTTTTTATTGCGGCCAAGGACCAATTTTTTACTTAATATCCCTGATGTCTCGTGAATTATCTTCATAAAATCTAAACATAACCCCTATAACTAAGAAATGACACTTTTTCGTTTGTATCATTTTCGTACGCCCTGACGATGTGCACTACGAAGGAAGCGTATTACATCCAACTTTAAGTACATTAAAAGCAAAATAATACCACAAAATGGCAACTGAAATTTGTTCTCCCCGCGACGACAGCTTACGGGGAGGACCCTCCGTCACGTTCGTTTGAGAGAAATCGATGGCGCCAGAGATTTTCTTAATCCCGTGCCAGTGGGTACGTTCCAAGGGCGGTGGCGACCTCAGAGGTGATGGCACCGATGAATGCAGAAGCAAACGATGTTAGTGAGAGAGATAGTGTTGATATCTGCAATGCTTTCAATAAATGAAGTATGTATTTGTTAATATATGTACTTATTATACAACAAAAATCTGTGTGAGGGAAGGTGAAGTAGGTATGGTGACGATGGTAATTGTTACATCCACGGCAGTGGTCCTTCGAGATAGAACTCCTGGGGATGGAGTTGTAATAGCAAAGAAAGTAAAAGTATAATGTTGTTAGTAATGGTTATAGCGAGGGCTGACATTTTAGACAAGTATCCTTGGGTTTTTCTAAAAATAAATCTTGCGGTAGGGCCAAGAAAGACACAAAAAGTCGTGTCGAATTCCATCTTCATTGATTGATTGATTTTTTCGTGTTTCTGGGCGCGTCAACTGCTTTGGTCATTAGTCTCGTTAGTGTAGGGCATGTTTTTTTGTCGGGAGAAGGCGGTGATTTTTCCCTCGATGGATGGCGAGATCCGGCACCGACCTACCGTCGGCTAGTGGGGTTTCCCCCTAACCAGGACTCTCCCACCAGCGGGGCACCGCCCCAGCCGGGACAGGCTCTAAGCTTCCGACCGGACTCCCGGAATATGCGGTAGTGTAGTGCATGTTAGTGTGTGTGTGTGTAAGGGGAGAGGGTAGGACAAGGAAGAGGAAGGACAGATCGCGCGCGGTCCGTGGCCCGTTTGGTAGTGTACTGCTCCGACATTCGCCTGGTGTTGATCGGAGAAACCACAGAAAACTACCGATCGGAGCAGCCGGCCGCTGGAATTCTCCTCCGGACAGTGACTGAATTCGACCTAGCTGAAAAGCTAGTGTCGAAAATCCTGCCGCCGTCAGGACTCGAACCTAGGGCCTCCCAGTCAGAGGCGCTGCAGTGACATCAGTTGATGCACTGAGCTACCGCTCCCGGTCGAATTCCATCTTGCAGATACTACCCTCAGCCGCCGCGTCAGAAAAACCCAAGTCTTAATGCATACCGCAAGTATCCGATAGAGAGACAGGAGATAGTGATTTCATCGGTGGAAACTGGAGCGTTGGAGAATATTCTGGAAGTAGGTAGTGAATGAAGTGGACGAGACAGAGTGAGGTGGGGACCGGGTCTGACACGGGGGCGGGGTCTGACGCGGGGTGGATCTGATGTGGGGATCGCCGTATCGCTCGTTCACTGCTGATATATTTTAGTTTATCTGTAATTTTTCCCCTACGTATTGCTGCTTGTGGGTGTTTTTTTTGTCTGGGACGTTCCGACGGAGTAGCGGCACTGCTGCGTGGGCGGTGGCGGTGGCGGTGACGCAAGCGCCGTGCGTGAGCCGGGGAGGGTGCAGGCCGGGCGTTACGCAGGTCCCGAGGCGCACGCCCGGAGCATGTGTAAGTGATTTCCAATCTTCTCGCGCGGCATCAGGCTGAGGCGGCGCTATCGCAGCCTCTGGAGCGCCCGTACCGCGCAGTTAACCTTAATCCCCACGGGGTTTACGGCGCTGCTCCACTTCGTTGTGGCGGAGGCGGAGGTGGATGCGGTCGCGAAGGGAGTGGATTCATTGGCGGGGGTGGAGGAGGCAGTGGAGGACCCCGTGACAGACGGAGTGAATTCATCGGCGGGGGAGGAGGAGGAGGAGGAGGAGTTGACGCTAGATGGGAAAAGAGGCGACAGAGATAGCGAATCCATCGATGGAGACGAGGGCTGTGACGTGGCAGGAGTACACGGGGTGGAGATAGAGGCCGCAGAGATAGCGAATCCAGCGGATAAGGCGAGAGATGCGCAGTGCCGGAGGAGAGTTTGAGGAAGAGGTGACAGATATAGTTTTTGTAATTTATTTTTGCTCGTTTGATGTAATTGTCTTTCCAGGTTAAAAAAAAAGAAATTTTATGACAGCGTTTCAGTGAATTTTCTTCGAACCTAATGCACACCGCATGTATCCGATAGAGAGACAGGAGATGGTAAATTCATCGGTGGAGACTGGATCGTCGGAGATTACTCTGGAAGTAGAAAGGACCAAGGTAGTGAACGAAGTGGACGAGGCAGAGTCTGAGGCGGGGACCGGGTCTGACACGGAGGCGGGGTCTGACGCGGGGTGGATCTGATGTGGGGACCGGCCCTGTGTTGGAGGCAGTGCCTAAGGAAGAGGGCGGGGTTTGAATATTGGCGGGGTCTGAGGCGACGGCGGGGGTGAGGGCGGTGTCGGGGGCGGGGTGAGATCTCAGGCGGTGGCGGCGTGCAAAAGTCTAATTAGCTGCCGACGAGATCCAGATCCGACAAGACGCGCTTCACTGGAGCAGCATCGGTGCCGCCCACGACGATAATCTCTGACTTTCGCCCACGTCGTTCGCCCACACTGATCACTCGCTTCACGTTGCCTTCAAAGCCAATGCTGATATTACCCACTGTCCATTTCGCATCATCCGCTTATTTTGTCGTCTTCTGCTTACCAATATCGTATATCTTGGGTCAATGTCGGCAGTCTACTGAAGTGCCAGTCTTAACTCAGTGCTTTTATTATAATGAGCTCGCGCGTGCGAGTGAACTCATTACAGCATATTAGCATGTTCTTAGCCGCGTAGTTTAATTTCCATTTAAAACTCAGAGTATGAGAATTAACGTTTCTGTTCTAGAAAGACATGCACCATAATTACTTATAAAATAATCGTTGATGTGTACAGAGATAACCAAAGGTTATTGCAACCCATTAATCTGTTTACGATGTTCGCCGATATATTTAACTCTTTCATACTATGCAAATATTATGTGATTTATAATTATCGATGTAGTACTAGGTTGTGAGCCAAACTATATCTGTAAAATGTACGGCAAAATTCAAAAGAAATCTTAAAATAACAGCACCGTTTTCACAAATATTGTATCATCACTGACTCAGAAAACGAGAGAGACTCGACTCGAGGTACTATCCATGGATGCCTGAAATCTTGAAAAGCATTTTAATATTCATAACATCAGCCCGTGAATTGATTTGTTGCTTACAATTCATAAATTCTGTAATATTTAATTAAGAATGCGCAGCGAGATGAAGAGAAAGACCAAGATGAAAACGTTTGTAACCAGCCTCTCTTTATCATTTAAATAATGGTAAGGTGGTCCCTTTCTTTGACATTGTCGCCGAATTATATATTCAATGCATCCATTTAATAAATGTTAACAGATTCTTCGGTAACATGAACTTGACAATGTCAACATATTTGACGACTTGATATTCCCTTGAGATTTGAGAGCAAGTTACATGTGCTTTTTTTTATTTTCGGACAGTAGCCATAATATTTCATCAACGACGGTGTGTGATTGTGTTTCTTCTATCTCTTGTCCCTATAAAATTAGCGTGAAACTTCGGACTTCATTTCTGTTCCGAAGGATATTTTGCCCTTAAAAATCCAGTCATTGGATTCGAATCTCTGAACCGTCTGATGCTGTTAGGCCACAAAAGCAGACGACATTATTTATGAATCTTAATTCCCCTTAAGCGGTTAGATGCAGCGTTTATGTGACCTTGAGTGCGTGCAAACCCTATCGCTACTACGCCATGTAGGTGCGGGGGAAGATACTACTATAGCAGTAAAACTTTGTTGTTGTTTTTTTTGCATACAGTAAACCTGCGACATGGGACAACCGATTTTACTTCCCTTCCAATGGATTTATTTGCTCTGAAAAATCCACGAGTTCGACAGGATTAACCCGCGAACTCGGGCATCTCCGTCTGTTACCTAACCGTTACGCCACCGAAGCCTGAGGCATTCCCTTGTGGCTGATAATTCCGTATGAAGTGGTTCGTCACGCCCGAGAGTGCGTGTGACTCCTCCGGGCCATGCCTTCGCCTGCCTCCGTCACGCGTTGGCGGTCGCGGTCATGGCCTGGGCCGCGCTTCGGCCTTGCATTGTGCGTCGCGGGCCCCCTCCCCCGGTTAGTATCGACCCAGTTGCTTCGACAGGGATTATTATCGGTCGTTACTTCGTATTGAGCCCGCACAATGGGAATGAAAGCGGGAGCGATGAGATAACCGTTGCAGAAGCTGACGAGAGGCGACAGAGTGCCCTGTAAAGCGACGACATGGATGCTAATAGCTGTAATCAGGGAAGATGAGATCTCAAAGTGACCGAGATGATCTGCTTCAGACTTGGCGAAGAAAGAAAAAAAATATTAAGGAATCCATTAGCGTCTCTCTTTTTGTCCTGGCGTGTAGCTACTTCTCGTACCCATTTCTTTCTGTTATATATACATATGCATTTTATTTACGGGATATTTGGGGCAAAATTTGACAGTAATAGGACATCGAAGGACATAAGATTCAATGAAGTATCCAGCGAAACACGTTTGCAACCCCCAAAAAGCGTGGTAATAAATGTAAAAAAAGTCTCATTCTTCTGGCCGTAAATGTAAGCAGCGGTGTTGGGCGCTATTTTCGTTTTTCTCACTAGGGCGCAGTAAGGGAAGATTCCGTGACAGCGTTGAATCAATAGGCCCACTCCTGGCGGACTCAGAAAACCTGAAAATCCCTGACGGAACACCTGATCCCCAGAACGGGCTTCATCACAGCGACTTCATTTCTCCGCACAGTCGACTGCATTCCAATGTCATGCGTACGGCCAACGGGACTAGTAGCAACCAGAGGCCTCTCGACTCCAGAGAGTTACTACCGCACTCCCGGTGCGGCGCGCAGCAACTTATCCGCGGGACTTTTTTTCGCGGCGTCGCACCGCCATTGTTATTCATGAAAGAGGCGGAGGAGGTGGAGGCGGCGGCGGCGGCGGCGGGGGGTCGGGAGACGGACGTGGGGACCGCCGCGAGAGGTATGCCACAGGTCCGGGGCGGGGCGGGGCGGGGCGGGGCGGAGCGGAGCGGAGCGGGGAGGGATGGGGCGGAGCGAAGCGGGGCGGGAAGGGTGGGAGCGGTCGAGGACGGGGGCGGGGTAGACGCCGAGTCAAAAGCCCGGGGCTGGGCTGTGGGCCACTGCCCTCGAAACGGCGACGGCGGCGGCGCTGCCACGCCGGAGGAAAGTGAGTACGAAGGAACAAGTGGCTGCGCGCTAGAACCACGGAAACCAGGCGAGGTCGCCGCACCGCCCGGGTCAAGGATAAACAACCTCTCAAACGCACGTGGAAGCAGTTGACGGCGTACGACCCCGCCCTCGGGGCTGAGATGTATGCATAAACCGATTGTTACCGGGCGTCTTTTCGACTCGAGAACGCTGAGAGCGAGAGCGAACGGCGAGGAGTGTGTACGGAGTTCCGTTCGCTCTTCCTATATTTTGAATAGGTAGACTCGACTTCCGCTTCAAAAGGGAACAGAATAACGAACGTATGTCGGAACGGCACTTATGTTACGCACGTTCGGACATTTCGGCATGAAATAGTATTGTTGTCGTTTCCATGGCCACGGTTGTTGAGATCCACAGATAGGACTTAATATCAACATGAGATGAAATAGGCGTACTGCACACAAGCGGACTAATATGATCATAGAATTAGCAACTCAACACATCCTGTCCTGACATCGTTAACTACAATATCGAATGTTACTTGAGGGAAATCCGAACGGCGCAGTATATCCGTGATGCGCGGCATTAAAGGAAATTTATTCCACCAGTCATTTGGGATCAATATTGATAAACTACCAGAAGTTATCAACTTCCTTTCTAAAGCTCCATGTATCATTGATAACGTTACGGTATGACATGAATGAATGTATGGGTTATAAACCGATGTCCTTGTCCAATTATGTACTTTACATTACGCGAGTTAAAAATTGTTCAATGATATTTAATAGTGAGCCCTTCACATACCATAGTATTATAGTTCGAACTGTAAACGTTACTGATATTCGCTAAATCGGCCTATTCCTCAGTCATTTTTGACGTAATTTTATTTTCGACAGGTTGAATGTCATTGCTACATACTTTTGTGAAGTATGAGAGATGTTTGGAATCCCTTTCTGATGATGGTCTCTAAGTATAAGAACTTGATATTAATTAAGATCTTGATATGATTGGTTCGCTTCACTCGAGCGTCTGCCGTTCACTACCCTCAAGAGAGAATTTTGTTAGCGAAAATATATGGTAAGTAAACTTTTTTCTCGAGACATTTTAAATAATCTGCAGCTATTGGAAAATAACGTTTCTCATGCGACTATTGTATCTCCTATAGCAATGAGTTATGCAGCTACTGAATATCACTTAGCTTACAAATTAGTAATGCGACTTCGGAGAAATATTGGCTTAGATATTTTAAAAAAAATATCCAATTTCGAAAACTTTAATAGTAGTTTTCTCTCCGTATTAAAAGAATGTAGGTAAATATTGGATCATTTCAAAGAAATTGAGAAACAATTCCGAGATTGTATTCTTTTCGGTCTGTTTCACAAGCAAACCGCAACACTCCATTACTACTACAATTACTACTATAATTACAAATATTGTTTTTTTTTCTTCTTGTTGGTGAACGTTACATGGAATTTCCATTTGGATGTTCGTTTGTGAAAGTTTCCTATCTCACAATATGATCGAGTAATTCAGCTAATAGTGGGGTACGCTGACTAGATCTCCGTAATATGGCAGAACAAATATTCAGTGATGTAGTTTCAGTTTCAAAAGTAACCTCACCCCATCCTTCATTCTTTCTGCGAGTCAAAATACACTGTGGGTAACTCAAATTTAGAAAAATGTTATTACCCAACTTAATTACCAGTTTGCATTTTTAAAAAATAATTTTGGGCATACGGAGGTACCAATGTCAGCTTCTTTGGACAAAGGCATCGCGTATGTATATTATTTTAAATATCATATCAGCGTTCAAAATCACAATTGATACCCTTAAATACCAATGATATTAAATAGAAATGCGAGGAGCACGGGGAATAGAAAACTCCCAATTGGATCGTATATTTTCGTGTTCGGATGCAATTTGAATTTCGGAGGATGTTTTCCAAAGGAATGATGATAGAATCATCCGTTCACAGAAAACCGGTTTGTTACTGGTCCATTATGGTTTTACCAATTATTCCATTCTCTTCTGTTCTACTTGCAGGAAGTGCATAAGGGAAATGTAATTTTGAAAAGAGTAAAATGTTCAATTATTGGGTGATTTAACAAAAGACACCAAGTTGTTTTTCATCTCCAGAAAGAAAAAACATTGCCAATAGTAATCCGAACCAAACTTGAGTTTTCAGGAGAATGAAGTGAATGTGTGAGATTTTTTTGGCTTCAAGCGAAGTCGCTGACGACAGCTGTAGAAATGTCACTATATGCGGTGTTTATCTGTCTGTTTCGGTCGGACACCTCGCTTCAAATAAATTGTACTTGTTGTAGCATCAGTAAAATGAAAGTTGTCGTTTGACCGTAGAATTATGTGGTCGGGTACATTACATCTGAGGTTATTATCAAAAATATACAATATACATTTCTGATGATATTCGCAAAATCTCCTTCACTTTGACGTTTTAATTTTCAAGCAATTTTAATAAATGAATATTATTCAGTGACAGTATCCTGAGGAAACTATTGTTCGTGAATTCAGAGAAAAATCACACGTGGGATTCCATTGAATATCATAACATCGAAAAAACATGACAAGAATGTAGCATATTCTACAAGATTGAACGAGTACGAAGTTTGGAAGACTTTAAATGCATTTTCACACCAATTCCGGTTGATCATATCTGTTAATTATAATATTAAAAGTTCGTAATACTTGCAGGGTGACGGCAGTTTTGCTGTCCCGCACTCATATTCTTTTCGGAACCATACTTCCTTTGAATCCTTCCCAGTAAATTCGCCTTATAGTCGTCCCTTATAGCGCCTGGGAATAATTCAATTTTTGGACGAAATATTGGTGATAGTTAATAATGTTCGTTTGGATGAGACATTACCGTAAAGTCTTAATTTCTCCGGGCACTTGCGAAGATTCTTTTACATGCGGGAATTAGGACATTAGTATTTTCCGACCTTCGAAATTCCCAGCCCGAAATCCCCGTTCCCAGCCAGGTTTGAAGCCGCGAATTTGGGTTTTGGAAGCTAGTGCGCTACCCATCGAACCATTGGGGTCAGCTTATTTGTCATTGATTGTGGTTTTAGGTCGCTTCAACTACCGTGGTTTTTGGTACCCGGGGATGAGAAGCGAAGGGAAGGTAAGATCCCGCGCGGTCCATGGCCTGTAGCAAAGTGTGCTGCCCTGGCATTCACCTGGAATTTGTCTGAACGCACCTGTCAGCCTACCTATTCGATTCCAGCAGGCGCCACAATTTAGTTTTCCACATCAAGGGGTTTTGTCACCGTATCCGGATCGAAACCGCGACCTCCCAAACATCCAAGGTGTCGACAGTAAGGAGTTGCCTTTACTGTCGCAGGGTGTTGGTGGGACAGTACGCGTCCACTAGCGTGCTGAGAGCACAGACTGTGCTTGCGCGGTGGGGACCATGGAGGAAGACGACAGGCGACAGACCACAAGGTTTCGAGGCAGGCCTTGCATCGGCAGGTGAAGTCACAGCTGGGTGATCGCCGGTTGTGGGCGGCGCGAGTCCGTTGCCTAGACACTGAATGACGGAGCACGCCACCCTCCTCCTCCTCCTCCTCCTCTTCCTTCTCGACACAGTCCCCCAAACGGGCCTCGTATTCCGTCCCCTTCACCAGCATGTTTGGAGATCTTCCGACCGGACAGAATACTGAATCACCTCGGCAGATGGGAAGTGGCCTCCTTGTTAGACGTCGCAGGCAGGATATCTTATTTGTTGGTGCGATTCGCCGTTTCGACGCTTTGCCTGTTTGTCAGCACATAATTTCTCTCTCCGGATTTTACTGCCGATTCATGCAAATCTGTTGACCGACAGTTCACGAGTAATGTGTCAAAAGAAGAGAATTTATGCTGTCGCTTCGGACTAATAGAGACAATAACCTACTCAAATCAGGTCGCGAGCACCATAAAGAAGGTACTAGCACGATTGTAATGCTCGAAATGACTTGCCCAAATTGCTATTAAGGGTCAGAACGTACAGTTGACATTGGCCATTTGTGTGGCAGTCAACGTTCGAAAGTAATGGTCGAGAAAATATGTTGCAAACGGTACCAAATGTGTCAGATACGGCAATATTGCCTTCCAACTTCATAAAGGACTTCAGATAAACATGTCCTCTCAATTAAATCACAAAACTGCGCGGTCATTGTGTAAACGATTTTATTATTTCTTCTTTTTCTATTTGACTCAAAAACACATTTCATCGCAACAAAGAAAAATGGCATATCAAATCATCAATCAAAAAATCACTTATCTAAAAAAATCGTCATTTTTAGTTTAACAAAATATGTTAAAATAATTTTACATGTGAAAAATTGTAGAAAAATTTTACTAGATAAAGATTTATGAATATGATTCACAAAACAGCCAGTAGTAGTAAAGTAGTCTTCGGCGATTAAGACAGTTCTGCTCCAAATTAAAATTACTTGATGTGTCCTTTTTCTTGTGTTCCGACGATTTACGTGCAATATGTTTAGGAGTCTTTAATGATCACTCAATGCTAATATTTGTGATGACGTGAATTTCACCATACTCAAATAAGCGTGTGCAAATTACTCATGAAGGAAATTTTATCATTTTACTCTTTCATTCTTCCAAAACACCTCCATTCGTTTAAAAATATAGATGCTTGTAGAGAAGACATATTTTGCCATGTCCGTGCGCCCTGGAGACGGGACCATTGTGGTTTAAAGCATCGCATGAATTGCAATGAAAATACAATATGTGCTGCGTAATTCAATGTACCAACAGTTTTCCTTTAATAATCTTAAGATTTTTTGTGCACGCATGAACTCTTGTCAATAAGAAGGAAGTACTAGGAATGAAAAGAATAATATCCTAGTTAAATTCATTTGTTTCATTTGTCGAGTGTAAATAAACAATTTTAATTCAAGTTTTACAGAAACACACTTCTTAATACATTTCGATGATCCGGTTTTATGCTTATTTCAGATCTCTATTTCTGGATATTGACATTTCAAAGAAGGATAATTTGTCAATTTTATTCTGCATCGTTTCAACTGTCTTCCTTGTAAAATTGAAGGAAACATATTTTCGTACATCCTGACTCACGATGAACTTATGATTAAATAATATAACAATATTTTTTTTCAAATGCTGTTTTGGAATTTACATAAATTGAATTGAAAATCAATTCATTAGAAATTCATCAAAAGAGTCAATTACTTTCTCTGCAAATTTAATGTTTTTTCGATATCGATTCCATTGTGTCTCCACCCATAAACAATCGACAACACTTCTAGAATCTCATTCAACTACTCCGTTCCGGTCCAGTGTCCTAGATTCACAGGCGCCCGCTTAAATCAAATACGAGTATCTCCTTAGCCAGATGCATCCGCATGACCCTGACTGTCCGTGCTCTCCTCCCCTCTTCTCGCAAAATCGATTGGCCAAACTGCGCAGCCAAGAGCCCTTCGAAGGGGTGGGGCGGGCGGCACTGTAACCCATCGTAACAGAGGAACACAGCGGCGGCGGAGGCGGGTTCTAAGTAGGCCTATTAGCGCTGCCGTCGGGGCGAGGTTTCTCTAGAGCAAACATCTCATATCCTCGAGCGCCGCTTTCCCCTGCGCCCGCCGCTCGCCGGCTGGCCCGCCCCGCTCCCGCTTCCACCCCCGCTTCCGCCCGGCGTCACCCACGCCCCCGTCCTCGCGTCTTCCTTTCGCAGTCCAAGGTGAATGGCAAACCCAGAGAGGGGACACAATACTCGTATGTTGTTTCTTTTATTGGGAAACGCAGGTATCGATGAATGCCATTCCTGACTACCTGTTCATCATGATAAGCTGTTTGGTATTGAATATTCAGGTCTTTCAGAATGCAAGTTTCTAATTTGTAAAGATAAATATGTACCTAATACATATAGTTGCAATGAACAATGGCGTGTGAGTTTTCGCCATTTGTTTGTTATCTGTTACATATTGGAAGACGATGCTATTGCATCGTGAGAAGCTATCACACATCAAGTTTCCAATTATGACACCAATACGATATTATCAAAGACGCCGACTGTATCTCACTGGATTTTTTAATCGGATTACAGAAAACGTGTTGCATTAAAAAAATTGCGGTTATCAAAACGATGACAATTTTTCTCAGGGCTATTGTTTCTCTTTTCATTCTTCTGTCGCTTGTGCCCCACTTCAATTCCTATTTCATAGATCGTTCCCTACAACGCTTAAAAGTTCCATTTCTGAATTCTAATCCTCACGTGAAGTTTAGTGAGGGCTTCCTTTGTTCTTTTTCGCAGTCGAAGTACAGTGGACTCTACAGAATGCGTGACCACTTCCTCCAATGCAGAAATGATTGACGAACACAAGGCGCTGTTGGAATACACACAAAAAACAGTCGTTTTAAATTGAAAATTGTTTTCGGTTTTTGCAGAGAGCCTGTTCTGCTTCCGTTTGGACCGCGAATCGTTCAACAGTATGTCAATGTACTCACCGTGGGCAGAAAGATACTTCGAAAACATAATTGTTCATCGCGATTCACGGTAAATTACAATGACTGTACAAACCTCAAAGAACTAGCATATCGAGACGAAAGTAACTCACGCCGAAGGATCTCTGGCAAATGGCGTAGCTGTGCTGTCCACGACGGCTTGGAAGTGGAATAAAGAGCGTTGAATTGGCTGCGCAAAAAATCTTTCTCGTCCGTCCTCCACGCGTGCCTTCACTCGGCGGCATACATGTTTGCCATCCGTTGCTTAATCCACCGACGTGCTCTTCCGCCTGATCGACAGGTCGGCCAGAGCCTGTTCACCTGTCCATCCGATCCGACTGCGTTCTTGTACGGCCTCCCCGCCATGCCGACAGACAGACCGGCGGCGCGAGCAGTGGCCACCACACAGTGGGGCAAAAACAGAAAATGTGGGCAAACATTTGTTGCAATCCATTGCAAAATTCGAGCCGTCTTTTATGAAAATAATAAATATAATAATAATAATAATAATAATAATAATAATAATAATAATAATAATAAATTTAATATATATTTTGAGTTCGGGATGTGTTATTTAACATTCTATGTTGTTATGTTGTTTCCACAGCCAGTTTTCTTTTTGTAGGGGTCTCGACGAATAAGCGGTTTATGGACGAACATTTAAGCAATACATGAGGAAATCCCTCTATTTAACATTTCGCAAACCCAGGAAATACTTGAAATATTCATGTCGCCGATATGTGAGGTATCTTGATCTCTTTCTTTGCGTTTTTACAACAGGAAAGGATAAAAAATCATTTAGCGATTGAAATAATTCATCTAATAGAAACAAAACCATGTAACTATAAACCTGTCTTGCCACGATCGTGGAATTATTTATTTTAAGTGGTGCTCTGGCCCCTCAGATCTTCCCCTGGCTATGTTCGTGTTATTTATGCTAAAATGCAAATTTGTGAAGTACGTTTTAAATGAACGCCGGTTTCATGTGAGTGTGTCGGCGCATCACAAGAGCCAGGGGCGTTCATCTGCTTTTATGGTATTCTCGCCCTAACAAGAACTCCTTTTTCAAGGCTTTGAAGCAGTGGAGAGACCTATCAGGGCTGCCATGATAAATATCATGGTTAAGTAGGTTATAAATTTAATGTGAATTTTGCAATGGTTTAAATTGCTTCGGGTAAATGAAACGTAACGTATTTAATTGGTAATGTATCGCCTACTAAATAAAAAAAACTACCCGTTTGATTACAAAGGAAAGAATGATATTCTTGCATGTATATTGAACTACTGATTGTACTACAAAATGTTTTTCGAATTTATACAATAAATGTTCCCTTAAATATAGAAATTTACAGTAATTTATTGCTGTTGAGTCGTTCTTCTAAGTATGTCGGTTAGCCTACACATTCGAGGACGCTAATTTTTACTTTCTCGCTGCGGAGTAGAGAGAAATTTATGTAAGGCTGCGCGAAAAAAACGAATTTTTGGTGGAAAAACTCTTATTGCCGAGCCCTGGTAAAGGAAAAAGTGTAGAAATCCAGTTGCGAAATTTAGAAAAAATCCTCTATCACGGGGTGTAACAAGAATCCATATTTTGTGGGTCCTTGATACCGAAAGATCGAATGACGGCAAAAAGTGTCTGTCCGTCCGTGTGTGAACAACGCTAGCGGCTAAACCCTTCAGCCGATTTTCTCCACAATTGATATTTTCCAATCGATTTGTATGATATTGCAGACCCTTGAGTTTGAAACAGATTTCTTTAAATTTTGGGGGGTACTTTACATGAAGTTCTTGGGACTTTCCCAAATTTTCAAAAAAAATGGCGTTTTCAAAAACACCTTTAAGAGAATGGTGCAGGTCTCATAAACGTTGAAAACCCTGATTTTTCTAAAATTGCAAAAGTCAAAAGGTTTTTGAAATCTTCCTACAACTGAAACATTAAAGATGGAGATTCATTCTCTTAATAAAATATTTTCCTCAAAGATAGATTTCGAAATAAGGTCATGTACAATTTTTCGAAAATTTAAGTAGATTTTACTTAATTTGCCGTGAAAATACGGACGAGAAAGTACGTACTGTTTTATCACCACTAGTTTCGAACCAATTAGACATTAACGCATTTGTTCAGATCTTGGTTCTGAAAAACGCGGAATACGAGACTACAAAACAACACATGGAAGACACAAGATACTCCCTAGGCAGAATTCGATACCAAGATACTTGTCAGTGCGGCACTCCGTTGGTTCTCGGTCCAACCACCTCAGTCGTTCGGGGTCGTCGAAACAACCTTATTACCAAGAGTATTTGATTATTGTTACATTACCAAAGAAGAGTATCACTTACAATTCAACCGGTTTCTCATGCTTATCGGTAAAATTGTATATTTATCGTTGTAATCACGGGAACACGAATTCAATTAACAATAAAATAAACATTTTCCTTGCATCATTCCGTTGAATCACGTCCCGACATAATTGTTTTATCCGTTCCGTTCTATAATAGGTTCGTTTCCGAAATAATTATACTAAATACTACTAGTGGTTCTGAGCTCCTCAAATAATCGTAGTGCGTATTGTTCTACAATCTGACCACAAATCGAAACAAATTTGTTATTTCCTCATAATTTAATAAATGAAACATATTTCGGGAGTATTTCCCTCCATTTTCTCCGGCTTCAACGAATCATTTAAACATAGAATAGTTCTCATCTGATATTTAAAAGACTTTATTCATTTATTACCAATATTTTATGGATGGCATTTGAACCGTTCGTAGCGGCGAAATCGCAGTTTGAAGTGAGTGGGAAATAATGATAACCATCATTTATCATATCCAATATAAAGATCTTAGAATTCCTCCCTAAAAAACAACAAACGAACAAACACGATTCAAGCGCTGTACAAACGTGTTTATATAACTACAGTATATGTGTAGAAAGCAACAAGAAACGTACACACAGACCCAGACATATCTGAATTTACATAAATAATATTTTCCTTCCTGTCGTGTCGGTGACAAATAATACAGAAATGAGAAACGTTAGTGAATATCCTCTTCATTTATGTTACGTGTTTATTGACCACATTCCTTGTGCATGAGACGCACTGTGCGGCGGGTAGCGTCCGCATGCTCTGGAATGCCTGTCGCCGGAGGCGCGGCGCCGCGCGGCGCGGCGGGGAGAAAAGGGGCGGGGTTGGGAGGCGGGACCGACTGCACGCCCCTGTGACCCCTCGTCGCCCATCCGGCTGGGCTTTCCGCTCGTCCTGCCCCTCCCGCCCCGCATTGCTCTCCTCCGCTCCGTAGCCCCGCCTCCGCCTTGTGCACACGCGTGTCCACCTTCACCCCGCCCGACCACGCATCCGTCTCCGCTTCCTCTTCCTCCGGGTTCGCGTGTTCCGTCTTAATCCGCTCAGCACTCCGCCGAGGGCGGGCGGACTTGCTTTTTGTGAGGGTGGACGGACGGGTCGCCTTTCCGTTCTGGAAACGAGATGGAGCGGGGATGCATACGTTCTTCAGAATGTAACTCAAAATTTCCCTAGTGAACCTATACTTCGATTTTTCTATAGTGGCCGATGACATCATTGTTACACCTCCTGCCTTATAAAATGAATCTTTTTAACAGTGGTATCATTTCTGAGGCCACGAGTCTCGTTGAGAAGGACGTTCGCTAATTAATTAAAAAGATTCATTTTATGAGGCTGGAGATGTAACAATGACCTAATGTCATCGGCCACTATAGAAAAATCGGACCTAATGTCATCGGCCACTATAGAAAAATCGAAGTATATTTGTTAGGTTCAGGAGAGAAAACTACTTGGTTAGTAGAGGCCGGCTTGTTCTAACAGAATCGTCAATCATGTATAAAACACCTCCGCTGAAAACATCCTGTTTTGAACGTCTTAGTCCAGGAATCCAAAATTAACAATCATTTAATTAGTATATTGTCATACTTTTACAGTCTTGTACCACTTTCCTGTGTGACAATGTTGTCAATAGCCTCGAGATAACAAATCTAGCCGTACGGCCTGTCCCAGAATTGGCAAATTTCTGTTGTATCTATTTCCATTTCGTTAATGATTGGCACGAAAGGAAGTCGCATGTTATAGTAGTCAGGTGAGTCAACATCAATCCACCTACTCCATAATTAACTCATTTGAATGATTTAAACGACATAAATATGGCAAAAATGTAATCTTAGAGGGTTGTTTTTCTGAACAAGATATTCAAGTCGTATCTCTGCTATTTATAACCTAGTTATGCAGGTTTTATTATTTTATTTATTTAACCAGTTATATAGTTTTTACGTTTAACTCAATCACGACGTAACTTGATAATTTTTTGCCACGGAAAATTCAAAATTTCCAAGGGGATGAATCGCTTAATTGACGAGTGAAACAAATACTGTCTTCGCAAACGTAGCTTATTATTAATAAATGCTTATAATGATCTCGGTAAACTTTTCTTTTCCAATTTCCTTAGTTTCGATTCCTTGATTTGAACATTTTAGTCGGGCAATGATAAACGAGATAGTACTTACAAATGAATGAATTGTGCCCTTGTCTGGAGCAAATAACTACTTTCCTAAACGGGTAGAACAAATTCTCTAGGAAAAAGAACCCTGCAACCTCCCTCCCATCAATTCATGGAGTAAACGCGAAGCAAAACGGCAACAATTGGCAGACTGTATCAACCAGAGTGAGCTCATTGCCCCCTCTTTTATCTTACTAGTAATATCATATAGTTGCTTACTTTCATTGTTAACGAATCTCGGACTGGTGCATCGCATTTTCTGCTATGACATTTTTCTACAACGACCCAGCCAGTTAATAACTTGTGCTACAGCATAGTAAAAATTGTTTTGTTTTGTAGAAAAGACGTGTATAATTTCCCCGTCAATAAGTGACACAAAGAAAGAAATAAACTTCTAAACGTTTATAAAGGCAGATTGCACCCCGCCGAAGAAGTTCATTTAGTGCTTCTAAAAGCTTCGCCAGCGCCCACGCCGCTGCCACGATATCCTCGAGCGTTCTCACCGGCCCGGCGCGTCCGTAAAGCCACGAGGCGGAGATCGAAGCTAGTCGACGCACTAGGAGAACGATGCCATTACCGACGGTCCACTCCGCGCTTGTCAGGCAGCATTATGGCAGTGCGTAGTGCGCGGCGACCGCCGTCACCCTCGCCCTCATCACCCCCCCTCCCTCATCGCCTCCATCATCGCCGCCGCCTTCGCTCTCCTCCCGCCGCCCGCGCCCCACGCCCTCGCCCGCCGACCTCGCCCACCGCCCTCACTCTGTCCTCGCCCTCTCCCGCCGCTTCACACGCCGCCCTCACTCGCCGCCCTCACCTACCCTCGCCCTCGTCGCCGCCCTCACTCGCCGCCCTCACTCGCCGCCCTCACTCGCCGCCCTCACTCGCCGCCCTCACTCACCGCCCTCACTCGCCGCTCTCGCCCTCGTCGCCGCCCTCACCTACCCTCGCCCTCGTCGCCGCCCTCGCTGCCACCTCGTTAGTTGACGCGATCGATGCACACCGCGCCGCGTCGCGCCGGGCGCAGTTCACAGGAAGTCCCACGCTCGCGCGTTTCTCCGGGGGCGTAATCTGCCTATTAGCTGTGACAGCGAACGCACAATATTCTTCGGCGTTGAATAGCGCGCAGGTTTTGTAGCTGCTCTAATTATGTGCTTGTTTTTTTCCGTCACTTCCTGTTTGTCGCCTTTTGTGTGTTGGGCTTCGCTCGTTCACTGCTGATATATTTTAGTTTATCTGTAATTTTTCCCCTACGTATTGCTGCTTGTGGGTGTTTTTTTTGTCTGAATGCCTTCCTAGTTCTGAGTGTTCTATGAAGGTATCGTATTCATCGGTTTTCCAAACCGCGTTGAATGTTCAACTTCCTTCCTTCCTTTTCCTGTCACTATTGGCTTGTCGCGTTTTGTCTGTTGGAACTCCTCTCGTTTAACGCGGAACTACCATAATTTATATCTATTTTTAACTTTCCAACTACTCGGGGGCCGTGTTCTGTCTCGACGCCTTCCTTCCCAGTATTTTATGAATGAGCGATTTACAGGGTTGTTAAATACTAAACTTCAGATTTGTTTTTCTCTCGTCTTTTTTCGCATCTTTTTCTGGCAGTTGCGTTTTCTACTTTTTCTCTTAATGTTTATTCCTTTTATTTCGGCAATCATTATTTTGAAGCCACATTGTCTGAGAATTTCACAGAAATAATCAGATTAATAGGCATATCATTTTGCATGTACTCTCAATAAACATGTTTTCTGTATTATCCGATACTTTTTTTTATTTTAGTTCTCCACTTATAGATTATTCTATTTCTAAAATCTTTTATTTAATCACAAAAGTATATTTTGAACAGTATTTTCACTTTTGTGTCTGTTATTTATGATTCCACTCCTTCCTAGTTCCTGTCAACATACCTGATCTCAATAATTTTTCTTAGCGTCTCGTCCCATTTCTCGTTTCCATCGTACTTATCTCTCGTTTCTTTCACCCCTTCACTGTTCTTTCAACTCTACCTTTATGTTATTCCAAGGTTCGCAGTTTTCATGCCCTTTCCCTTCCCCAACCTTCTTTACTAACCTTGCGTTTCTATTTTCACTAATGGCTTTATCTTCACGCCTCCATTATTTCCATGCCCTTACCCGCTCTCGCTGCGAGATGGAGGCTGTGCCCTCGTGTCCACTCCGGTGAACCGCAGCCTCCACTCCCAACGCCACCTCCGCCACCACGCCGTGTCACCGTCCTGCGCGCCGCCATCACCGCATCCATTACTAAGTCCACCGCACCAACGTGTCCGACCGCTTCTACCCCGCGGAGCGATACCACGATGCTTCCATTACATTATCATTTGACGTCCGACACAGTTGCTATCGCCATCACCACAGTCGCTGCCGCTAGTGGTTCTGATACCGACGTCACAATCACGCCCCTACCGCCGTTTCTCAGCTGTTGCCGTCGTCACCATTACGCATTCCCTTTACCGAGGAAACATCACTACCTCCATCTCCACCTCCGCCGTGTCAACGAAGTGGGGCGTGTGAGGTTTCCACAGCATATCGTTCGTTACTTTCGAGCCATTTCCACACCGCACGATCTTCGTGATAAAGGCCCGCGACCAGGACGACGTGTACCTGCGCTTTCGCGTTTCGGCCGAGATACGACTGGGGGGTGCCCGTTCTCAAGCGATGTAATTCATTAGTGACGAATGCTTGTTACTGCAATTGCCTCTCTGAGCAGAACGCGTTCTCGCGGTTTCGCGTAGACCGCGGGTAATCTTGCAATCGACCTTGAGAACGCATGTGGCACAGGAGAGTTATGCCGTTGCACAGATGTAATCCTGATTTTGTGATGAAGCACAATGATGTATTAAGGTCACGAGAGGTGTCTAGAACTATCTTGAGTGCGCTGGATCTGTTGTGAAACGGCTCAAATCTTCCGAAGGGTTTCCAAACGAAATGTCTCTGGTTGCGCATGTGAGTAGCTAAAAATGTTCCCACGGACGATTTTTGTTAGTTTGTAAAAGGGACTTGCAAAGTGAAGGTGATAGATACGATACTTTGTGCAATTAAATTATCATGAGACAAAGCTGACAGAACGTTCTTCCATGATCGCCAGAATAAGATTATGTTCAAAATATAATTACTAGGGACGGAATTCTGTAATCTAAAAATGTATGAAATTTGTATGCATTTATGACCTAACAACTCAGAAATATGACGTATAAAATTCAAAATATGACAACGAGTAGCATTATTTACTACCTTATTCGCTTGCAGAAACACTTTTATTACAATTGTTGTACGCTGCAATTAACGGTCAAAAATGTTTAATTCTTCGAAATTCTGAACCTAACCCTGAACTTAGAAAACCACGGATTACGCATAGCAAATGACTTGGAATTTTACAAGCATATGTTACATTATACGAAACTTTTAATGGAAATTAGCGATTAAATAGAAAGCCAAAATATGCTTTTGTATATAAAAATATGACTTGTCATATTTTCCGCCCCCTAGTTTCTATTTTAACGAAATATGCGCCAATACGAATACGCACCATCGAAAAAAATCAGCCAAATATGCACTAATAGATTAATGCACAAAGCATCCAATTCTAACCAAATGTCAAGAAATTTCACTTAGCTGTGCCCTTAAGCAACTGATAAAAATATGACTTTTCATAGAAATCCGCTCCTAATAATTATCGTCAATTTGAAGAGAAAGGAGACATAAAAACTCACTAATAATTACACCTAGTAACATTTTTTAAAATAATCCCATGTTATCCCCTGTCCTGATTGGCATGACATTTTCGACTTGCAGGAGACACCAAGGCTAGCACCAGTTGGTAGTTTTTATTTTTTTACGCAACTACAAGTAAGTTTCGACAAGTTTTATTGTGTCAATGGAAACCACATTTATTTGGCTACCTTACGGTATTTTTTGACAATGTTTGACTGTCGAACTACTTTCATGAAGTGTAGAGGAATAAATCAATATCAAATTGAATCATTTTTCGTTGTTTTATTTACACAAGTGGATGCAAACAAGTCCATCACTATTAGGTATTTCAGAACAGCCTCACACATTGGCAATTACAGCAGTCTTGGTGGATTCTAAATTAAGTATTGAAAACCAGTCTTTAATTTTAATTATTTTTCCTCTTTAATTAAAATGCTCCTTTTTCGAATATTGAGTAGGTAACCGTATTTAATAGTTGAAACAATAGATTTAGTTAAACGCGATAGACGATCAAGGCAAAATTGCAGGTCTAAGCAACAAAGAAAGAAAATTATTTAAAAATTAAATGAATTATAACTTTAGAAAACTAAACATCACAAGTTGATATCAAAAAGTCACAACTCAAGTCGTTCTTATACGTACGAGTAACGACAGGTGGGCAACCCTCTCCCTGAAACGACGGGCCGGTGCGCCTACTACACGAAATGTATAGTTGGCCTCGTATGTACCGCCTGCTCGTGTCATCTCACGAGCGGTGGGAGAGACCACACAATGAGACAATTGCGATATCGTGCAGTGGGCCGAAACACTGGCCAGTAGCACAGCACCTAACTAGAAATACCATGAAAAGAATGGTAATTTTTAAACAGACATAGCAAAACTAAAACTATTGAAAATGTCAGAAATGACGCATTTTAATTTATCAAATTGATAGGTAGTAAGTACAATGATACTAGTGTCAATTACGACAGAAGATATCACTAGAAGCACAAAATTTGAAAAATAAGAATGGAAGGTTTCTCATGAATTCGAGTTTGCAGAAAGGGGAGCTTTCAAGCGATGAGAATTAAAACGAAGAAAATTTATTTATTTTCTTTTTAAATTTAAAGTGTATACTGAACAAGTCTTCATAAAATGCCTCTTACTGTAACAAAAAGGGTTCTCTTGAACTTTTTGATCTGACTCGTTCAGGTGGTAGAATATCTATGGGCCATTACTGAGGGACCATTATCTGACCACTACCAAATTTTTGAAGTTTATAAATGACCACTCCATGAACAAAATCGCGTTTTGGAAATAAATAATAAAAAATAGAACAAATTAAATATTGGCCATTTTAGACAAGGAAAATAATTTTATTTTGTGGAGAGGGTTGGCAGACAATATGATGCTGAATCTGTGCCAACCACCCTCAATTGAAAAGAGCCAATCGACTCCATACGGGATTTTTACTTTCTCGCTACGAAGTAGATAGAAAGTTATGCAATTTTCCGCGATAAACGGCGAATTTTTTTGGCAGAAAGACTCTTATTAGAAGGCCCTGGTAACGAAAAAGTGAATAAATTCAGTTGATAAATATATAAAAAAATCCTCTAGCACGTGGTGTGGCCAGAATCCTTGTTTTGTGGGTCCTTGATACCGAAATATCGAATGACAGCAAAACGCCTGTCCGTCTGTGAACAACGCTAGCGGTTAAACTGTTATGCTGATTTTCTCCAAAATTTATATTCTTCAAACGATCCCACTGATGTAATGATTTGAAACCGATATTTTAATTTAGGTTGGTACTTTACAAGAAACCCCTGGGACATTTTCCAAATTAAAAAAAAAATGGCTACATCGTTTTTGTTTTGTTTTTTAAATCTTTGTTGGATAGAGTGAAGGCCATTTAAGAGAATGGTGTAGGTCTCATGTTCGTTGTAAACCCTGATTTTTCGAAAATTGCAAAAGTTCAAAATGTTTTCGGCGTCTTCCTACATCTAAAATATTAAAGTTAGAGGTTTTTTACCTGAGTGAAATATGTTCATTAAATAATAGATTTTTGAAGTGTACAATGTTTCGAAAATTTAAGTACTTTTCGATAATTTAGCGTGAAAATACGGAAGAGAAAATATGTGCTGTTTTAGCACCACTAGTTTAATTAAAGATGGACCTCGAAGTGACAGTAACTAAAAGAAATATAACGAATATCAAGAACTAGGTTGAAGGTTCCAGCTGAAACGAAAGATAACCAAAATCTTTCCTACTACAGAAGAGAATTAATGAACTACGAAAATATTACTCTCCTAGCTTTAAAACACATTTTTTAAATCATCGTTACATTGACCATACTCAAGACTTCTGTTCAAAGTTCGTTACATCTTGAAGGACACGTGACACAAAGCTAGGGATTATAAAAAATGCGTGACCGATGTAGGAATCCGAGTGTCAGCCTGCCCCAGTCTCCCCTAATATATTTTATTTCAATTATATCATCGGCGAACCGTATTGTGTATTCGAATGCTTAGTGTAGTTTAAAATACAGATTTCTGCTCTAAATCCCTTATCATTTGGAAACGAACTACAGGCTGTGAAGAGAGGACGTGAAACAATATGTTTTATTTGCATATTATCATCTCAACACAAACCACGCCAGCGAGTGGATTCCAAGAACAGTGAATACCATTGTCTGGAAGCTTGCTCGCTGTTTCTGAGAGTTGTTTAATAAACATACTTTACCCGCATTACAGGACTGCAACGTGGCCAACACACATACGCGTTCAAAAACAAGCGTCGTCATTATTCACGTTAGCTAACTAGCTTTCTCATTCACCCCAGGATCTTTACAGAGCTACACGCAGGTAAAAGGCATTCACACGACCTACGAGCTACTGCATCGACGTTGTCTCTTTCCCGCCCCTCCGTTCATCCATCTAAGATACCCACGCCACCCTCTCCACACCACCCACCATCCCACCAGCTGCTCATTTTCCGCTCGAGCGGCGCCTTGTCTCACCATCCCAGGCACCTACGTCCGCGTTTCCCGTCTTCTCACCGATTCCACCAGTCACGAGATTCTCTGTCCCCGATTCTTCTGTGTTGCCGGCATATTCCATGCAGCTTTTGCGGAATCGACACTCCCGCTGTCACCACGACACACTTGTCGCCTGTCCATGCTGACGGCTTTGCTGTGAACCTACAAGCGATTGCTGGCGCACCAAAGCGACATTATTGTGTATATTAACGCGTTGAAGTAACGATGAGATATACGTTTTACATGCCAGACTCACAATGTTCTCTTATACAGATATCTTTGTACTTTGTCACTTCTGGTCGCGTCCTCATTCATCTTTCAGGGTCACTAAGTTAAAATTAATATTCTAGATATTGTCTAAAATACCACTGTCCTAAGATGATTACTTTGTATATTAACGTAACGGAATGAACGTTCCCATCCTCCGTCTCCATATTAAAAACACAGAACATTGACGTGTACATTTTCGCGCTTGAACAACATTCATGAAGTTACCATTCAGAGTTCACTCAACTCCCTCTCAATACATTTAACTATTAATAAGAAACTAGGACAACCAATTTCATCGAACAAATTGAATAAACCAGAATATACCTCGTATTACTACTGAATTATTGAATGAAGCACTGAGGCTGTTTCACCACTCGATTTCCGGGCGCGGTAATCCAGCACAAAATACTATTTGGGCGAACGCTACGCGCGTGCTTGCGCATAGACCTCTCTGCCGGCGTTCGAGTGCCCCCACTCACGCCCCTCTCATCCCTTCCCGCCCATTTCAGTCCCTGACGTCCCCGCTCCCTCGCCGCGCTCCGCAGTCACCCCGCTCCTCTCCCGCCCCGCCCACTTCCCGCCCGCCCACCTCCCGCCCCGCTCATCTCCCGCCCCGCTCATCTCCCGCCCCGCTCATCTCCCGCCCCGCTCATCTCCCGCCCCGCTCATCTCCCGTCCCACATCATCTCGCGTCCCGCTCCTCCCCGACCCACCCTCTCCCGCCCCGCCCCTTTTCGCCCCTTCCCGCCCCGCTTCCCCCTGTTCCTCTTCTCCCCGGCCCGCTCCGCTCCAGCCTCGCCCCATTCCCACCCCGTTCCCTCCCTGTTCCGCTTCGCCCCGCTCCCGGGCTCGATGCCGGCGCAGCTCATGCGGCGCGCGGCTGAGCGGAGGGCCACCTGCGACCGCGCCATCAAGCAGCGTCGTTTGTTATCGCGAACGGCGCCGCACGCCCTCCGGCCCAGCCCCGACCCGTCCCCAACCCGGCCCCGCGCCTACCCGCGCTACCGTCCCGTCGCGCCTCCTCTCTCGCCGGCCTCGCAGATAGCTGCCCTAGGCGAAGCGCGACGAGGTGGCATACGAAATAGATCTTCAACTGCGAACTGTACGATACTCAGAGAAATATGGAATATGGAATATAGTAAAATACTTATGTTCATTGACACAAGTTTCCGTGATTTGCGACAATATGAGGGACTGAATTTTAAACGTTCATCTCATTGTACTGTTTATTTATATATTCAACGTGAAAACAGTTTGTGACGTATGGGGGGAAAACTATCATCAGTCATGGTTTTTTAGGTAAGATCCCCTCCCCCACCTCTTTGACTAGTTTACTTTGAATTATGAATGAAGAGCTAGAGATTTTTGGCAAAATTTGATGATCAAAGTATTCGCTCCCTTGTAAAAGAAACTTGAGCCACAGATTTTGGCTCTTATCCCTCATACGTGAAGAAAACAACTCGCTACCGTGCGATCGTTGGTCTATTACGAAGTATGTGTAATTGGAGTAAGGTTACCGTCTAGAAATTAAACAATTTGCATTTACACACATATGTATGAATTATCATAATAGAAGTGCATGAAAATCTTCTGAAATTATATTTAACGTACACCAAGAGCATTGAATTTTGTTGTATAACCAAATAAACGAGTAAATTTCATACAATAACAAAATCAATAATGAAATTCGATAGAACCAAACATCAACAGCATTCAATAAATCCAAATGATCCACGGGCAATATTTACAGAAGGTTGGACACACTCCTGATGTTTTAACGTGTGATCTATTTGAAGTAAATTTATGAAGTTGTGGGGAAGGAGTCCGAAGGTTTCAGATCCGCCACCCGATTTCCTCCGTTAATGTCAGTATTATCACCGTAATGATAGACTCAGAGATAAACAAAGGTTGTTGACAGTAAAAAATGATCCATTGTGCTGGTGACAGAAAACTGGAATCCAATTTTGTTCGTCATACATTTCCTATATGATTCTATATAAACTGTACCTTGTTTTGAAAGATTTTGAGAATAAATGACCCCTAATTAAGAATAATGGAATTAATAAAATTCGAAACACTTTCGTGCTGCATACAAAAATATCTCGAAGTGCTTGGTGAACATTGATTCTCATTGTTCGGGATTGTTTTCAAATATTTTTAAAGTATTCATTCAATTGTGTCCAAGTAGAAGACGAAGTTGATAACTTCATGATTGTCATGATGTAAAAGATTTGTGTTGTTATCGAGTGTTATTTATCGTTAATGTTTTGTAATAATGCCTGTAGATATGAATAGTTTATGTTGTCACCTACTGGAATTTCACCTGAAAATGAATTATGTACTCTCGCTCCTAAATGAGTAAGCATTAGCACATCAAAGTCCAAGCTGTAAGAGCGTTGCTTCATTGAGGTGGCACCGCGATGGTAATACGTCATCCTGTGGAGAGCCATTGTTTTTGTGGGCGCATGACAGCACATGAGCGTCGATGTAACACCTGCCGAGCTCCCTGCACGACGGCAATGGCGTAATTCTGTTTCACTGAATCACTTCAGTGGTGCAGATCATTTTGTAAATGTCAAGTGCACAAAAGGATCTTTCCTGAGATAGAACGGAAACTGTTGTTGTTAATCCTGTGAATTGCACTAACAGGCTGTAACTGTGTTCGTGAGAGGTCAGCATTTTTTCATTTTCGTCGGTATTTTCCTTAAAGTGAAGAAATTATTCCGAGAAGAATTTGTTGAGTTGAACGTTGGAATCATTTTTAATATAAAAGCATAGGATTCCGCGCCAGAAGTCAGTAACTGCTTGGTTTTCCTAGAGACGCCCCATCCTAGGCTCGTACACGAACATTTCCGGTCATGTTGTGACTTTCCGTATTTTGCCCAGAGGAACATCGTAGCATGAAGGCAGTTGGTAGCTGCGGCGAGGACGCGGTGTCTCACGGACAGCCAAGCAGATCCCCATTTTTCATAGCCCTCTGTCGCTTGGTAAAATATTTGTTTTCCAAGTAATTAATCCATAGACCATTCTTCCTACTAAATAATTAGCTTGAATAAACAAATGTAAGGGCGTGCTCCAGAAATCTATGAAACAACTTGAAATTAAAATAGTTTCGGAACATTGTCTCCGAGCACGAAAGCCCTGAGATTCTTCTGGAAGTAGATTACCTAGAAAGAAACTTCGCTTCAAAATCGCAGTGAGTTATTATCACTTTAGAAGAATTGAATATTTTATACAATTGTTCAATTTTGTGAAAAAAGCTGTTATAGCTCACAGCATGCTGATGCTTTGAAGACACATTTTTTAATATAAATACAGGTAACCTTCACCTACAAGTGGGCCAAGAAAAAGCTTTGTAATAAACAACTTAAACGCAAAATAGTCATACCAAGCAAGAAACTAATATACACCTTTTTTGCTGTGAAACTGGTTTCGGTATCTATTCTTACCTACGAAATGTGAACTACGTATCCATTGATTTTTTCAAAGATGTATAATTACTTTTCCCGATAGTCGTACAATCAATTAAGATACAATATATATTGCGTGATACTTTCCTGATGAATGTGTTTGGAAGACAAGAACACGCAACGTCGCTCCTCTGCGAAAGACTAAATCTTGGAAACGAAATAAACAACAATATTATCTTCTCAATAGAACCTGTGTGAACGCCATCCAAGCACCTGTTTCTCTAATCCAATGGGATGTTCTACGAAATCTGACCCAGAGACAGAGGTCCGCGGATTTCGCAGTGCCCACAACAGTTATTATAACATGGTCCTCGCGTGCGATAAACGCCGAGGCGCCTCTTCGCTCCGTAAGTGACATGGCTTTGTGGCGACGTCCAGCGCGCGTTGCATATTCATCTCGGCCCGCACGCGCGCCCGCGAAGGTCGGGTAGGAGGGGGCGGGGTTGGGCGGTGCCCTCCCTAAGAATTAGCGCATTGTCTGGACGGGCAAGCGCACCAAATGCGCTTAACGGCGAGTCGCTCGGCTACGCTGGGTGTCCGCCCGACGCCTGCCCGCCCGCCCGCCCGCCCGCCCGCCCGCCCCGCAGCACTAGTCCTCCCGCGTCGCGTCGTTCCGTCCGCCCGTTGGCCCTCCTGGTCCATCCGCCCGCGCTCCGGAAAATCGAGTTGGAGAGCACTCCCTCACAATCCAATAGGCAAATTTACTGCTTAACTCCGAGACGCCCACGCCTTGTGGGCCAAGGCGGGGGCAGTAGAGGCCGCGAGCTGCGGACTGTGATGTGCCTCGTGAGCACCCGCATGACCTCGCCTCTGGAGCCACCGCGCCAGACTCAGGAAGTTCAGGGGCCTGCGTCTTGGATGAGCAGCGAGATCACCTCCCTCTATTGTATTCGGATTCTGTGGAGCTTAGCTTGCTATATATTGCAGTGTCTCAAACTATTTAAAATGAATACTCACATGTGACTTAGAAGTTTAAGTTCCCTCGGAGCGAAATTTCTAATAATAATTAATTCACTGAAATGTTCAGGCACAAAAATACATTCAATATCTTTAATAATTAATTACAATAATGTTGAAATCACTCATTTTACAGTCGAGTAGTTAATTTCTCCTTCAGATCTTACAATGGAAATTGTTTACGTATCCACAAGATTACTCTGGGGAAAGTTTGGTACATTTTGAGATTCCCTCAAATACAACACCAGAGTCATTTTCCCCCTTCTGGCGAAAAAAGAATGCGTAATGAAATATATGACTTACAACTTTTATTATTCACAGGCAAATACCGTGACTGAAATGTAGTCATGTATTGGTGTCAAAATTAATTAGCGCTCTGGCTGATTAAATTAAAATTAATCTGACTCTTCGAAAGAAATGTTGAATTTAAATTCTACGGCAGAAGGAAATTGTAGCGTGAATTACTCTGACAAAGCCTTAGTTTGTCAATGAACGCTTCTCGAAACTTTCCATCGATTTACGAAGTGATGCTTCTAAGGTTTTGTTAGGTTGTTGTTTTTTTTAAATAAATTTGTTGCGTCTACACCTTGACGTCTACACCTTGACGCAACAAGTCTCCAAGCCCCTTAAGGGGGCGTTGAGCGCTTTGCACTAGGGAGTAATCCTCCATTAATGTGCCTTTTAATATTTGTCAAGTCTCGTCACGTCGCAGTCAGTGCCTTTTATCCCTTCGGCCAGGGGCTCGACGGCGTTAGATCCCGGGGTTCCTGGCCGATCACCCAACCACGAACCCGCGAGTCTCGAATGCGCTTAACCTTCGTGACTTCACGGAGCGTAGTAAACGCATTCGGCTAGCGCCGCCGGCATTGTTAGGTTCAAAATAAATTGTCATTTAAAGGAAGTGTATGCGCGTGCTTGTACCCATGCATCAGTTACGTTCAATGTAAAGAAGTCTGCGTCAGTAAAGGTATTTAATAAATATCTCATTTCGAATTTCTGTGCATATATTTACGTTCTTCACTTCAAAGTGAGTAGAGAGTTCTGCACTTCAGAGTGAGTCTTTGATGGATTGGCATTACCTTTGTTACGTTTTGATAATAACTGCCAATGAATTTCGCACTATTTTGTTCCTTAATATTCTTTCCATTTAAGACTTGCATATTACAAAGTCAAACGATGCGATAGATAAAAATAATAACTTCTATCCACAACAACCCTAGGGATTTTTTTGATGCTACCATATAATATAACACTTTACGTAGTATGCGTGGACAGTAGGTATGAAATACCAATAAAAGTACTTCCACATCTTTCATCAATATCGAATCACTTTAAAAGTATTTCAGAAATTATTCCAATGGCCAAAGAACTCATACAAGCTGGTAAATGTTAAGTACGCAAATACCGACTGAATTTTAATTCTCAAACTTAATTAAAACAAATTATTTTGGATCATGGTTCTAATCTCCGACATTGCGCATTCTCGGGGAAATTACACGAAATACTGAAAGTAGTGGGAGCGCGCGTGGCATGGGCGAGAACAATGAACTAATTTCCTTGGCGCGTCCCCCGGCGCCGCATACTGGCAACTCTTTCAGTCGTAAATAAATCTCTGAATCCTCGGGCGCGCGGCGAGCCGCAAGGCAACGCAGCGGAGCGGCCGGTCCAATTACTGGAACAAATCACCGCGAGCGAACGAGTCGTGTCGACGAGCAGACGCGGGGGTGTGGCACGGGGTGGAGAAGGGGGGGCGTATCGGTTTGTGGAGTTTTCGATCCCCGACTGTGGCGCCCTCTCCTTCGCTCCTCGCTCTCCGCCCCTCGCTCTCCGCCCCTCGCTCTTCGCCCCTCGCTCTTCGCCCCTCGCTCTCCGCCCCTCGCTCTCCGCACCTCGCTCTCCGCACATCGCTCTCCGCACATCGCTCTCCGCACCTGGCTCTCCGCACCTGGCTCTCCGCACCTGGCTCTCCGCCCCTCGCTCTCCGCCCCTCGCTCTCCGCCCCTCGCTCTCCGCCCCTCGCTCTCCGCCCCTCGCTCTCCGCCCCTCGCATCACACCCCCGCACCACGCTCCAAGGCATCGGTGCCTCCGTCCCCCGTCCCCGCTTCCCTCCATCCAGCACCCACGCCCACGCGCGTCGCCTGTGCCACCTGCCCCGGAGCCTGGTCGCTCCTTTCGTGCGTTTTACCATACACTAAGGAGGTAATATTTTCTCTATGGTTTTACACCTCGCTCTTTCTAGTGCGGCCTATTGACAATGCCCGATCCTGTCTCCGACGGCCATCTTTGTGCCGATTTTTCTGATTTCTCTTCATGCCAGGTTATCCGCTCATCGTTTCGCTTCTTCCTCCGTATACCATCCCCACCATTTCTCTCATATTTTTCAATTGCTCTGCTTCCCCATCTCTGTCTGTGTCTCGCGCTCTCTCTGTCTCTGATTATTCTTGCTCTATTTCTCTCTCTCTTTCTCACTCTCTCAGCTGTCGTAACTTTTTTTCTTTTTGGTCCATTCTCCTACCATAGAATACAGAATTAGTCTATGCTCCTACTGTTTCACACAACACATACCTTGGTAAGAATGGTCCGTTAGTAAGCCGCTCATTTTTTGTTTTTTAATACTTAAGACTAATATAATAATAATAATAATAATAATAATAATAATAATAATAATAATAATAATAATAATAATAATAATAATAATAATAATAATAATAATAAATTGCATTTGAATGTGTACGCAATAAAATTATAACATAGAACCAATTAGAGTGAACTTGTGATCTTCCTAAACTATTACATAACTATTGAACCGTGTAAGTGTAGAAACCATTGGCAAAATATTTTGTATTAATCAGTCTCGCAAATTATAGATGCAACTTACGGAAATATCTGGCCTAGACGAGTCCATCCAATCAACTTTTTTTTATATGGTTATTCAATAAAATACATGTTCCCTGAAATTTCGAGGAATACACACGTTCATTGAAGAGATAAATTGGTCAATGGGTTTCCAAATTAGCCAAGGAATTAAAAAAACCAACAGACGACTTCGACAGGGTAGCAGTAATACGACAAAGTCTTTAGTACTCAAAGAGAGTCAATTGTACACAGATTGAACTTCTCTCCTATACGTCACATGCAGTTTTTACTGTACTTTAACAAAATAAATGAAATGAAATCAAATTATTTTTCGCACAGTGTGCCCTTGATCCATCTCCGCGCCACACAACTGGCGTCTTCTGCTTCCGCCCGCCCCCTCGCACTCGGCCCCTCGCACACGCCCTAGCACTCGCCCTTGCACTCTCCCTTGCACTCGCCCCCACCCTCACTCCCCGCTCTCGCACTCGCTGTCGTCCCCACCCTGGTCCTATTCGCCGCTTGGCTCGGCGCCTTGCCGCCCTTGCCCTTGCCCTCGCCCTGGCTGGGCCTCTCCCCGCCGTGCCTCCCAGCCACGCAGCTCTCCCGCCTAATAAAAGGTAACGAGCTGCGAGTCGGGCGCGCCGCCCCTGATGGAGCGGATGTTTCAGCACGTGGCAGCCCGTTCGCCTGGAAAGGAGGGGATGGTAGGGCGCGGAAGGGAATGAGGAAGCGGAGAGGGGGAGGGCAGGTCGGCAGAGGCCGACGATGCGGGGAGACCGCACGCTGGAGTTTAAGCGTGGAGTCAAGCAAAGAGTCAATCAGAGATGTCTCCAGAAGTTTGCAATTACTAATATGATTGATTCATTGATTGATGTTTCCATGCATGTAGTGCGTTGAATGTTTTATTCCGGGAAATGGCGGTATTCTTACCCCGTTGAATGGTGATATCTGGCGCCGACCTACACGTCGGCTTACGGGAATTTCCCCCTCCAGATATCTCCCACCAGCGGGTCACCGGCCCAGCTGAGTGAAGCTATGTACTCCCGACATGTGTGGTAGTGTAGTGCATGGAAGTGTGAGTGTGTGTGTGTGTATAAGTGGTGAGGATAGGACAATGAAAATGAAGGAAAGATCGCGCGCGGTCTGCGGCCAGTTTGTTAGAATACTACTGGCTCTGAGTTAAATTCTCCGATTTACTGATTCAATAAAATATTTCTGCCGGTTACGATTCGGTAATATATAT